>BLSH010499655.1:1817222-1844601 GCA_018402905.1 Glandirana rugosa
CCTGCCGGGGGGACCCCTCCCCGGTCGAAACGAAAGACTTGAAAGCAAGACGGATCAGGTGAGGATCATTTTCCATGTATTAGGGTGCACAGTACTTATCTCCGACGCAGACAGTTACTTGAGTCTCTTCAAGTCCATAAATGCTCAAGATTAGGTGTAAGAATTGTCATATCTTGCCTTGCATTTGTACCAGGAACTCCGTTTTAATTCGGCGGGCAGCCTCACTTTCATTCTCACTTCTTGACCCGCACAGCGAATCAACCTCATCAATAAAGATGATTGAGGGCTTATGTTCCCTGGCAAGCTGAAATAAATTCTTCACCAACCTGAAACACAAGTAATAATAGGATTTTATTAAGAACTTACCGTAAAATCCTTTTCTCTGAGTTCATTGACAGACGCAGCCTCTATTCATGACACGTGGGATTATGTACCTTTTACTAGGAGTGGACTAGGCAGAACGAAAGTTCAGAAAGCAAAGCTGGCCCCTCCCCAGGGGGGCCGTCCTTACTCAGCACATAACCCCTCAGCCCTGCATAGCATATCAGTTCGTAACAAGCCTTACAAAAACACCGAGGGGTGTTTTTCTCTTACGTTCATTGACAGACGCAACCTCTATTCATGACATGTGGGGACGTCCCAAAGCAGTGTCAAACAGAGGGGTGGGCAAACAATAACTGTACCCACAGAAAATCCCGGGAGGCGCCAGCCGCGCCTACACCGCCACCTGTAAAACTTTGCGGCCAAACGCACAGCATCTGCGGATGCTGGCACACATCAACTTTGTAAAACTTAACAAAAGTGTGCACCGAGGCCCAAGTAGCCGCCTTGCACACCTGAGACACCGATGCTTGGTGTCTAAACACCCAGGAAGTGCTAACTGCCCTGGTGGAATGAGCCGTGACCGGAAAAGGGGGGACTTGACCCCGAACAATATACGCATGGGTCACGGTCTGTCTGATCCAACGTGAAACAGTGGCCAACGAGGCCGCCAACCCTTTGTGAGTCCCATCTGTCAGCACAAACAGCGCATCCGACTTCCTGAAAGGAGCCGTAGCTGCCAAGTACACCCGCAATGCTCTCACCAAATCCAAGGAATGCAGAGCAATCTCCTTGGGATGAGACGGGTGCGGACACAAGGAAGGGAGGACAATGTCCTCATTAAAGAGGAGACTACCTTCGGAAGGAACGAAGGAGACGGACACAGCACCGCCTTATCCTTATGTAGGACCAAATAAGGAGACCTACACGACAAAGCTGCCAATTCAGACACCCGCCTAGCGGATGTGATAGCCACCAAGAAGGCGACCTTCTGAGACAGCAATTGTAAAGGAATATCTCTGATCTTCTCATAAGGCGGTTTCTGCAGTACAGAAAGTACCAAGTTCAGATCCCACGGTGCCAATGGCGACCGAACCTGTGGAGCCACATGACGTACACCCTGTACAAATGTACGGATCAAAGAATGCATCGCCAAAGGACGCTGAAAGAGGATCGCCAGAGCAGGGATCTGGCCCTTGAGGGTGCTCAAAGCCTACTTTTGGTCCAGGCCATGTTGAAGAAAGGCCAGCACCCTGGCAACTGCAAAAGAACGGGGATTCCAACCCCCCGACACGCACCAGGCAATATAGGCCTTCCAGGTGCGATGATAAATCTTGCGCGAAGTACACTTGCGCGCCTTAAGCATAGTGGGGATCACTGACTCAGAGACCCCCGTCCCGAGAATCGGGTGGGGCAACCCATCATGCGGAGGAGGACTTATCCTCTGTCTTTTCGGGCTTGCATTGCCAGGGACACTTACCAGAGCCCGAGGCAGACTTGCCGGCTCGGGCGTTCCTGCCCGCCTGACCGGGAGCACGAAAAAAAAAACGCTTCTGCCCCGAGGGCTGAGGTCCCTGTTTGCGGCGCTGGTCACGCCGCTTGGGTTCAGGAAGAAATGTACTCTTCCCCCCAGTGAAATCCTTAATGATTTCGTCCAATTGGGGCCCAAACAGCCGGCCACCTTGAAAGGGAAGATCCGTGAGACCTTTTTTGGACGCGTGGTCACCCGACCAGCGTTGCAGCCACAGCAGGCGCCTGATAATGATTGCAAAAACCGACATCTTTGACAACATCGGTATCAAAAGTCCAGGGCTGCATCACAAAGATAACGGAGCCCTTGCACCAGGTGTTATGCTCGCTGCACAGACCCAGGCAAATCTACGCCGCCCCGTGCCTCACTCCACTCTGTCGCACACTCCGTGAGCGACTGAGCTACCATGACAGACGCCAAGGCCTGTCGAATGGCTGCCCCCGCTACCAAAGAGAGTGCCTTAGACACTGCCTCTGTCCGCCTATCGGCCGGATCCCTAAAAGAGGGAGACCCCTCCAGGGGAATAGTTGTCGCCTTGATCAGGCGGGCCACAGGCAGGTCCCACCGTGGGGGAGACCCATTTCTGTAACAGGCGGTCCTCAAAAGGGATAGCGCACAGAAAAGCGTATTGGCAGGGTGAAGGAATTCAGCGGACGCTTCCATTCCTTACACACATACTGGTCAAAATACTGGAGGTAGGGAAAAACCTTAGGAGCACGAGAGGGCTTCTTGGACCCAAAACGTATAGGCAGACGCCTGTGCCTCTCCAGCCTGGTCCAGGTGCAGAGAACTGAGAACCGCCGCGACCAGGGTGCCCACCAGCGCCTTTTTACGTCCCACCAAGGCCCCCTGGTCCTCCTCCCCATCCAAGGGCTCCAGCTCTCCATCTGTGAACTCCACGGGGGTCCACGTGACGCCAGAGTCCCCTTCCGGTTCTAAGTCCTCCCCTGAGGATTGCGGGGGAGGGGGACGCTTTTTAGGGGCCCCCCTAAAATCGGTCTGATTCCCCCCGGGGCGAAAAACTCCTCCAAAATGGAGGTTAACCGATCTAGGGGGACCAGGGGTCCCAGCGCGGCCTGTGCGTCTGCGGACCCCTCCGGAGAAGAAACTGTGGGCTCAGCCGTCATTGCGCCACCGCCAGGACACATGTGAGGCCTACCAGCCATCAACCCCCTCAGTGCCACCCCCCGCAAGGCCTCAGGATTTGCCCAGTAGGACCCAGCACCGTCGCCCCTGCACCCCAGGGAGAAGACCAGCAATACTTGCGGAACCCTGTGCCACTGTGTGCCCGAAGAGGCCTGTCTGCCAACGCCCCGATGTGCCACTGCCCGAGCTGCTGATGCTGCTAGCCTTGCTGCCGCTGCGTTCCCAGAAGGAATGGCGCCAAAAGCACATGGAAATCTCCCATACAGGGAGACCAAGCAAAAATGGCCACCAACAACCACCTCCAAAATGGCGGCGGCTGCATGGTAAACTAACGAATGTTCCGTGTCGAACGGCAGGCAAGCGGCAGCGGAGCGGGCAGGTCGTGAGCGGGCGGGCAGGCGTATGGCCGGGCAGGCGTTCGGGGGGGGATGGGGGGACGGAGAAGAAGACATGACAGGGACTGGTGGCCTGTGCCCCCCCACCAGAGTGGCAATGCTAGTCGCCCCTCCTCTGCAACGGGGGGGTGTCACTCACCCATCCAGACGGGCGTAGCGGGTAGCCACCCGGTGCAGACCTTCCTCCCCCCAGGTGGGGAGAGATGCTGCTGGCCAAGCGACCCCTGGAGCAGGCAATAGCCTGGACACTGGGTGGCAGGTGGGGCGTTTAACCCACCGGCCGCCCGCACGGAACGGGCAGGATGTGGCGGACCCCGCCAGTGCTAAGGGTGGCTCGCATCCGTCGGCCGTGCTGGGAAGATGGCGTGGTCCCCAGCCGGCTACTTGATTGCAGTCTTCATCAGAAGGCTTGCGCAAAAAGAACAAAAGAAAAAAAAAAAAAAAAAACACCACTCTAGGGGAACCAGGTCTAACTCCTTGCACTAGGCAGAAGAAAACTGATATGCTATGTAGGGCTGAGGGGTTATGTGCTGAGTAAGGACGGCCCCCCTGGGGAGGGGCCAGCTTTGCTTTCTGAACTTTCGTTCTGCCTAGTCTACTCCTAGTAAAAAGGTACATAACCCCACGTGTCATGAATAGAGGCTGCGTCTGTCAATGAAAGTAAGAGAAATATAGTTTCAGAAAACATTTAAATAAGATTGGCAAACAACTGGACAAAATAGCCAGCAAATACACTGCATAGAAAATCAATACACAACACACTAAGGATATATTTACACATGCAGCTGCCATGCCTCTGAAAAGCGATCTGCGGTCAGATCACTTTTTGAAGCCATTTGACAGGTGGCGATAAATAGCCTCCTCATACCTGTTGAAGGCTGGGTTCACACTGCAGAGGTGAGCTGGCGCCCCTGTTCACCGTTTCAGGTCTGATTTCGGTCTGATTTTTTGGCTGAATTCGGGCCTGAAACAGAGTAGAAGATGGCTACGAGGAGACTGCAGGGTGGCCCCAATTGCTTAAGACTCCTTTACACTTGTGCGACCCGATTTTACCGCGATTTTGGATCAGTACAACTTTGGTCTGACTTTGTTGCAACTTTGGCTCAATGAAAACATGAGACTTACATGAGACTTTCATGAGACTTGGAGGGTTTAACATTGAAGTCTATGGTTGCATCAAAGTTGGACCAAAGTAATGCAGGGACTACTTTGAAGTCGGCACGACTTGAAAGTCGTACAGATATGAATGGTACTCATTGGAAATAATGGGGAACGACTTGTCATGAGACTTTCCAGTCCCAAATCGCAGGACAACTCGCACAAGTGTGAAAGGTAGCTAAATGGGTCGCGTTCCATGGCAGGACTGCCCATTGAATGCAACAAGGGGAATATTACTTGCTGCCGCTGGGACGTACAGCGTCACTGCTGTGGCTGCGTACCTTTGTAACTTAAAGTGGAATTCCATCCAAAAATGGAACTTCCACTTTAAGGGAAGGTGACCCACTGACATGCCACAATTGGCACGTCATTTCTTTTGGCGGGGGGGGGGGGTAGGGGGCCGGAGACCCTGTTTTTACAGGGTCCCACTTCCTCTCCTGGCTCCGCGGAGGCGGAAGGAAGCTCACCTGTCATCCCCCCTCAGTCTCAATGATCTTATGGGACACGTCACAGGTCCCAGAAGATACGCTGGCCATTCACAGAGTGCAGCGGGACTCAAGCATGCACGCTGGGCTTCAAAGCCAAAGCCGGGCGCCCTGCCCACACTTGTGATGACAGCGGGGCACCGAGGGAGAAGAGTGAGGCTGCATTGCTGGAGCCTGGGACAGGTGAGTGTCTAATTATTAAAAGTCAGCAGCTACACTTTTTGTAGCTGCTGACTTTTAATATGATGGAACTTCACATTAAAGCGGTATTAAAGCCCAAAGCAAACAACATATTGCAGCATAACAATTTTTAGACATGATGGCTGCATTTGTTTTCTTTTTTAGACTTGCTTTTGTTTATTTTCCCTGGTGATCGTGCCAGTAAGTCTGTTTTAACAGAACAAGCTGTCCTGCAGATATAGCAGTTAGAAAGTTAAGGCAAACCATTTAACACTGACAGGGGTGCTTACGATGATCAGCTTTTATGTAAAACTTTTATCCCAAAAGGAAAGGGAAAAAAAACAAAAACAAACACAAACTGCTTGCTGTAACTGTTTAAAAAGTGTTAACTGAAGTTAGACTTAAATTTGTTGGTGCATTTAAAGAGGAGGTCCAGCCTGGGAAAGAAAAAAATAAAAGTCAGCAGCTACAAATACTGTAGTTGCTGACTATTATTATATGGACACTTACCTGTCCAGGGAGCCGCAATGTCGGCACGTGAAGCCGATCTTCAGACTGGCTATTGGGTGCTGCTGCCGCCATCGCCACTAAGGGAAACCAGCAGTGGGGCCTTTTGGGTGCACAGCCAGTTCCCTACTGCGCATGCGTGAAGTGCACTGCACTAATTGGTCCGGCGGTGGGAGGAGGACGACTGAATATCAGGGAGACAGGCCGCGGCCCCTTCTCCCGGAAGTGGGGAAGAGGATCTGTCAAAAACAGGTCCCCCCTAAAAGGTGCCAAATGAGCAGAAGTTCCACTTTTGGGTGGAAGACCGCTTTAAATCTGCTAGTGCCGCTAACATCAGTGCAATCTTCCCTCTCCTCAGACTGACAATGCTGCTGTTAAAAAATGGCTTTGCGCATTCAACCAGAGTGTAGGCACTCTAAGGCTGGCCATACTTTTTACAATCCGATTGGACAATCTCCTTTAGATCTATCATCAACTATGCAATGCAAGAGCCTGCCTGATTTGATACTATGTGAATAAATTGTTTAGGATTGTCCCCCTATTACATACTTTTGGGAAATACAAGGAGATTGTACAATATATGAGGGAATAGCATATGCAGAGCTTGATACAAGAAGTGTGTTACTGGCCAGATCACCAGGTGAAAACAGAGTGAAAAAGCCTAGAAATAGAAAACAAATGCAGCCACCATACCTCATGATTGGCAAGCTGCAATACATTTTTGTTTTTTGCACTTAATACTGCTTTAAGGGGGGGGCGCCTCAATCATGTGTAGGTGAAACCTAAGTTTATCCAACACTTGTAAATATATTCTACTGAACCAAATATACTCACTTTTCACTTTCTCCCAGCCACTTTGACACAAGGTCGGAAGATGATATTGAGAAGAAGGTGGAGTTGTTTGCTTCTGTGGCTACAGCCTTGGCCAAGTAGGATTTCCCTGTTCCTGGCGGTCCAAAAAGTAGGATCCCTCTCCAAGGGGTTCTTTTACCTACAAAGTAGAAATGGACATAGTCTGAAACTATTGTCTATACCAGTGTTTTTGAACCTTTTTCAGTCAAGGCACCCTTTAGAATTCCACACAATCTCATGGTACCCCATTGTAAAATTTTTAAAGGGAAACAGTTTTATATAATGCAGCAACATCCACATGCGTAGGACTCCCAACATTAGAGGCGATTAATTCTTCCAAAGCAAACACACCTTTGCACACTGGCATTTAATAGTATTGCAATGTTTCTATTCTCCCTCAGTTTCTCTCCCTCACTCAGCTGTGACCCAGTGCTGAGAGAGAGGGGCAGGGGAGGTGGCAAACAAAGCGTTCTCCATATAAACCAATGATGTAATTGGTTGTTAGGACACTGGTGGATAGAAGGTTGCATTAGTGCACAATGAAAACCTGTGGCTTTATGCAAGTAATCGGTAGGCTTCATCCACCCTCTGGCTTGTATACAATTTTTGGGCAATTTCTAGGCATTTTGCCAAGGCACCCATGAAGACGCCTGGGCACCCTGGTTGAAAAAGGCTGGTCTATATATACATACAGTAAAAATGTGCTTCGTGCGCAATGTGGATTCCTAGTAAATTTATCTTTTTGATTAAATGGCTTCTACCCTTTTCAAAACAAACCCCATTCCCCTACTAAAAGATCTCAACAGCATAAAGAATATCCAATCAACAGAGCAGTTCTCGGTTGAAATATGTAATACCATTGAATGCACACCCAAAGTTTGAGGAACTCTGAACCCATTTGATTTAAAACACTTGATTAGTGAACTTTAAAACACTCTAAAGGTTTGCCAACATCCCCTCCTGGCTGGATACACTCAAAAACCTATTTCCTAGTAGTTCTACCTTTCCTCCAATACCTTTCTAGTACCATCCTTATTTAGCCTTCAACCTATGTTTTCTAAAGCATGGGTAAGCAGACAAACATTATGCAGCTATTTGATAGTATTGCAGTTTACTAGTCCTTGGATGTGGTGGCTGCACTCATTTGTTTTTTTTTCACACTTCTTACATTTAATTTTAACCTGGTAATCCTGCCATTAATTCACTTTCTGTGCTACGGTTACAACCATACTCAACAGCATCGTCACACTATGACAAGGGTTGTGTTAGGATTACATAACACCTTCCTCTTTTCTCTGGGGAGGTGCTTTGTAGTCCACAGAGACAGGAGGAGTAGTCCATCAAATACAGGCTGTTATCAGCTCACAAGATTCCTGGCTGTTTAAATTTAAAGCAGTTGGCAAACCGCCGATGTTCAAAAAACAAAAACAAAAACACTGCAAGGCAATGGCATAATGTACTAGTACATTATAAAATAATCACCTTGGAACAAAGCCCTTCAGAGCTGTAAAGTCACCGTTGAGAGGGCTGACATGTTCCCCCTGTCTGTCTTCGGTGTTCGCAAGCTCCGGCTATGCGATTGGCTGGAGCCACGATGACATCACTCCCGAGCATGCGCGCGGGAGCCGCAGTCTTCAGCACAGGCTCTGTAGGTCTGGCACTAAGCTGGACCTTCAGAGCACATGCACCGATGAGGTTATCAGCTGCATGAATATGCTGAATATCTCCTTAACTGTGCAAGTTTAGGAGATATTCACAGTAACTACAGGTAAACCTTACCTGTAGGTACAAGTGGTAATACAGAGTTTACTACCACTTTAATGGCATTTGTCAAACAGCTATAATAAAATGCTTTCATGGTATGTTTAACAAACCAAAGGAAGAAAATAAGATAAAGTTTTATGGTTACAGTTTACACATGCTAAATATGACAAACTGGAAGAAAATTTGCATACTCTATAAATTCTCAAATTCCCAATACAAAGCAACCATTTCTGTATTTCTCCATGTATCACCTGTATAAAAAGTATTGCTAGTCTGGTGAGACCGTTTATGTTGAAAATTTTGTAATGGTCATTATATTGTATTTTTAACCACCAAAACAATTGAGCGCACGCGTACACACACACACACACACACACAAACACACACACACACACACACACACAAACGGATTTAAACAAGAAAATAATTCAAATGGGCCTGTACATAACTCATTGCACCCCATTAGAAGGGGAGCACCCCCCAGACAGGATCCAGTCCGTGTCTTGTACATCAATCATTCAAATGGCCCTGTACACTTTGGTTCTTATAAAGACCCTGTGCTTTTATTTATTCTGCTCAGGGTTGTTGCCAACTTCTCGTTAACCTACCCTATTTATTTCAGGTACTTCTATAGCTCTGTCAATTTACGCAGCGCTTTACATATACATTCACATCAGTCCCTACCCTCAAGGAGCTTACAATCTAAGGTCCCTAACTCACATTCATACATATACTAGGGCCAATTTAGACAGGATCTAATTTACCTACCAGCATGTCTTTAGAGTGTGGGAGGAAACCGGAGTACCCGGAGGAAAATCACGCAGGCACAGGGAGAACATGCAAACTCCAGGCAGGTAGTGTCGTGGTTGGGATTCGAACCAGCGACCCTTTTGCTGCTAGGCGAAAGTGCTACCCACCACCTTCCCGTGATTCCTCTCCCATGAATCCTTAAGCAACGCATATCACAACTTTTCCATTTATACAGTGAAAACCATCATAATTGTGACATGTGCAATGCTTACAACTGATGCTCACAGCTCTTCATACTTAAGTGCTGTTCATTTTGAAAACTGAAGGAGAGCCTAAAGTGATTCACTGAGTATTGGCATAAATAACCAACATGGCAATTCCTAATACATATAAGTTCACCTCAACTGTTCAGAAGATAGGTCGGTTTAAAGATCCTTTTTTGATAGATTACCACAGTTACAGCGAAACTAAAGTCTCCATACTTACCCATCCAACAGTCCTGCGCTGGCATCTTCTTCCGAGTGCCAGTCTTTGGGCCTCGTCATTGGCTGGCGGAGGATGACGTCACTCCTGCACATGTACAGGAGGCAGTCATCCTGGCACTTGGAGACTGGAGACAGCGAACGGGCAGGTAATATTTACAAGAGAACAAAAAAAAAAAGGTAAATATCTACCTGTAAAGAGATGAGGAAATTTAATTGGTAAAATCACAGCTTCTTTCAGTGCCTCTTTGGCTCCTTCCAGGCCAGCAACATCACTCCATTTTACATTTGGTTTTTCCATGACAATGGCACCTGCAAATTAACAAGCAGCAATTAATAATTTAAACTCTGTTAAATTAAAGTGAAAATCCAAACACAATTTTCCTGTTTTCGATAAAGTAGGGAAAAATTAGAACATCTGCGAGTTAGGAAATATACTTTGCAAAGGTCTAACATGGCAGGGTCGCTTCACATAGATTTATAGCTGCATGCAACAAAAACACACTGTTTTTAAGCAAAAATGTTTAACCCTTTTGCTGCCAGGCCATTTTTGCCATTTTTCCCTTGCAGCTTTCACAATGTGTTAAAGACCCCCCAAACCATATATTTTCTGAAAGCACATGACCAGTAGAATACAAATAAGGTGCTTCTGATTTTTAGGGCACAATGATATTTGCCCAAATGTTTATCAAAACAATATATTTGCTAAAAATTCTCCAAAATCATTTTAAGCAGATATAAAAACACAGCAAATTTTGCTAAATTCCTACTAAATATAAAAGCTTAACCTGTATTGAGTTAATACATAACAAATTTGTCATTTTTAAAATTACGCCTTTTTGCTAAATGGTGAAAACTGAACGTGCGCAAAAATGTAAACATCCACATTTCTCTAAAAATCTGAAGGTTTTCATTGTTCCCTTACCGTTTTCAGAGTTTGTTAACCACTTCCCGACCACCTGCCGTGTTTTCATGGCGGCAGTGTGGTTGCTGTGCGTGAATCGCCATAAAAAGATGGCGATCTGCGAACGGCCACTAGGGGGCGCGCGCCCTCTGCACTCCTGAGAAGTGTGCCCTCGGCTCGGGCGGACCCGATGTCCGCCGGCAAGCCGCGATGAGCTGCCACAGGCAAAGAACGGGGAACCGCTGATGTAAACACGGCGGTTCCCCATTCTGACAGTGCAGGCATGGGTGATCTACTGATCCCTGTCACTGGGATCAGTTAGATCTCTCATGCCCATGGTAGCCCAACCCCCCCACAGTAAGAACACACCCAGGGCACAAAGTTAACCCCCATCTCCCCCCCCCCCAGGTTAACCCCTTCCCTGCCAATGACATTTATACAGTAATCAGTGGAAATTTACATTTCTGATCGCTGAATAAATGTCATTGGTCCCAAAAAAGTGTCAAAAATGTCCGACATGTCCGCTGCAATATCGAAGTACCGCTAAAAATCGCAGATCACCGCCATTACTAGTAAAAAATGTAAAAAAAATATAAAAACCCCTGGAATGAATTCTCATCATCCGTAAACGTGGCCACTTTTGCGCAAACCAATCAATAAACGGCAATTGTGATTTTTTTATCACAAATATGAGGAAGAATATGAAATCGGCCAAAACCGGTGAAAAAAAAATGCTTTTTTATATTTTTTTTTTTTTTTGGATTTGAATTTTAGCAAAAAGTAAGAAATTTGGGGTTTTTTGCAAAACGGTCACTCTTCTTAGGTTTATAGCGGTGATCAGAAATGACGCAGAGGCGATCAAATACTACCAAAAGAAAGTTCTATTTGTGGGGAAAAAAAAGGACGCAAATTTTGTTTGGGTGCAACGTCGAACGACCGCGCAATTGTCAGTTAAAGCGACGCAGTGCTGAATCACAAAAAGTGCTCTGGTCCTAAAGTGGGAAAACCTTCCGGAAGTGAAGTGGTTAAAGACCTCACAAACCATATATTTTCTGAAAGCATATGACCAGTAGAATAAAAAGAAGGTGCTACTTATTTTTAAGGCACCCCGGAAATTGGTGCAAATATTTATCAAAATATTTTTCACTAAAAATACACTAAAATCATTAATAATGGATTCATACATGGCAAAATGTAGAAATGTTCTGCTAAATTCCTAGTGAATATAAAACTGTACTGAGTTAAAGTGGATGTAAACCTGAAAAATCAACATTTTAAAATAAGGAATCTACCTCACACAGCAAAGCAATACAAGCCATCTGCCCCCAGTCTGGTCAGGAAAGGAGCAGCCAGTCATTATAATCCTCCCCGAATTTCTACAGTAGACAAAACCGACACACACACACAAAAAAAAAAAAAAAAAAAAAAAAAATGTGTGGGTGTTGCTACCTCCTCTTTCCTGTGACTGACAGACTCATTAGGAGACTTGGGCATGAGAGAAGGGACATGCATCCCACAGCCAATCACAGATCGCTCCTGCAGACTCCTGGAAGCCGTACACAGCAGGACTCAACAGAGCCGAACAGCTTCACACAGGTTTAACCCCCACAGCTGCCAGGGAGAGAGCAGGGCAGGAGGATACAATGAACCCCTCATTGTCTGGGCACTTTTACTGCGTAATTATTACTTGAAAGTAGGGCATTACAGTAGAAGTGCCCAGCCAATGAGGGGTTCACTGTATCCTTTTGCTCTGCTCTCTCCCTGGCAGCTGTGGGGGTTAAACCTGCGTGAAGCTGTTCAGCTCTGTTGATAAAGATAAGAGTGAAATGTCTTCCCTGCTCAGCTTCCTCCTGCTATCAGTCTGCATCCCCCTGTGCTTCAAATGCTGCCCAGTGCAGGATAACTGATTCTACAAACTTCAGCTCGGCATTCAAGCTGAGCTAGTGTGATTGCCAGGGGAAATGTACAGATGGGAGGGGAGTCCTGTGATGTGAGGACTCCACCTACTGAGCTCCGGCCTGTAGACACGCCCACAGACTGGCGTTTTTCAGAGGACTATAGTAGGCACAGGAAAGACAAAGCAGGAACAACTATATGTGCTTTTGATTTTTAAAGAAAGGGCTATTACATGATATATGTATCTCTAATTGTTGAGCATGAGGTTTACATCCACTTTAATAAATAATAAATATTTGTACATTTTAAAAATTGCACATTTTTTTGAAATGGTGAAAACTGAAGGTACGCAAAACCTGCAAATAAAAACAATTTACTCTAAAAATCCGGAGGTTACCATTTTTCACTTACAGCTTTCAGAATTTGAAAAGACCCCTCAAACTAGACATTTTTCTGAAAGCACATGACCTGTAGAATAAAAAAAAGTGCTACTGATTTTTTGGGCCCCGCAATAATTGCGCAAATGTTCATCATATCGTTGTTTTCACTAAAAATACACTAAAATCATTAACAGTGAACATAAACACAACGTAACTTACAAAATTCCTGCTAAATTGTTACTAAAGCATCGTTCACATATGGCATACTAAAGTGTATGCCCATGGAGGGTCAGGTTTACCCGCACAGGGATGCATAGGTGTTCCGTGCATCCCCATACAGGCAGTCCCATTTATGTCAATTGGGATGCAACGACTGCACAGGCATAGCTGCTTTTCCCAATCTGACATCCGTGTGGGTACATGACCCCGAACGCAGACAGTGTGAGCTCAGGGACATGCATGCAGACCTACATGGATATAAAATTGGGAGCTAGGGCTCTGTTTGTGCAGCTGCTACATCCCAAATGACATCAATGGGACGGCCTGCGCAGAGATGCACGGAACACCTGTGCATCCCGGTAGACGTACTCTGTGTATGCCCTGTGTGAACAAGGCCTAAGGCCCCTTTCATGCAAGCAGACCGATCGGGTCTGCCTGTCCGTTTTTCAATCGGGCCCAATCGGACCACTCACTGTTCTCTGTGGAGAGGCTGATGTAAATGGACATGTGTCTGTTTACACCCGCCTGCATCCGATCCAGTCCAGTCTACTAAAAACAGCAGATGGAGATTCCATTCCCCATCCATCTCGGAGATCGGATGGTATTCGATGGAAATGGACAGGCAGTCCGTTTCCATCCAACCTCCCCATAGAGAAGAGCGGGTTTCCGTGTCTGCTCTACATCAGCGGAGAGGATGTGGACCTGTCATCCGCCTGCTCAGCAGGGATCAGCAGACAGATCCCCCACTGAGCAGGCGGATCTGCTTGGTAGAGTCCGCTCCATGTGAAAGGGATTTTAACAGGAGTGGACGGTCCACTAGGGGTGTAGGGGCACCGCTTACCTGCAGGGCGCCGGATCCATACGTTTGTAAGTTTTTTTTTCCAAGCCCCATGATTAGATCCTGGGGCTCTAATTGTCTTGAAAAAGGTTGTGCTCGGGGCGCAAGCCACCCACTTGTGAAAATAGCGAATATTCGCTATTGTCTTCCAGCTTCTCCCGAGGAAGCCATGGAGGGGTGAGTGCGGGGGGAGAAAGTCACCGTGCAGGGGTGAGTGCGTCACCGTGGACCCCCCAAGCCCCATGCAGCACCTGAAGCCAGCGGGAGTGGAAGAGGAGGGATGTCTGCTAATGATGGTAGCTGCAGGGGATCAAGGTAATATGAGAGTGGGGGAGCAGTTTTAGGTGAAAGTTAGCAGTGGGAGGTGGAGAGGCTGGTGACAGGGAAGCGGCGGCATGGGTGGGGGGAGGGGGGGCGGTCACATTTGGGGTTAAATCTGATCAGCGGGTTGTAATTCACTGATGAGTTATAGATTTGTTCAGCAGAGTCTGCTGAACAATTCTGGTATGTTTATGGTCATTGAAGTGACCATGAGCTTATAGCAGAGGGAGAAAGGAGGTCCGTACGGCATCCGAACTTGGTCATCTGCGGGCACTTCTGTAGGTCTGTATGGCATACGGACCTGGCAGCGAAAGGGTTAAACAGCTTTTCCATGCTGTGGTGGGAAATGTTTGTATTGGTCAGTACACTGCCTAGCCCGTGTGCATTTTTTCTTTTTGCCATTATAAAATGATCTGAAAAGCTTCCATTTTTACTATACTGCATTTGGTGCAGGCACACACTGGGGTTCTTCAGTTGCCCTAAGCGAGTCTAGGCTTCTGGTGAGTTGCTGTACTTTAGGCTGGAGTCATGTTTTCATGTAGATTTTAAATGTGTCATCAACAATCATGTTTTCCAGCCCAGTCATGGTCAGCAATAGGCTTTATAATGCAAGCTGATGCATTTAATAATCATAAAAAAAAAAAAAGCATGCTAATCTGCGTACGTTTAATGATTTGTGTATAGAGCCATAACGAGGTTGGAGCTGTCACTAAGCCATACCTGATCTCAATATATTCCAAGCTCAGACAGTTCTGAGTTATAGATCATGCTTTGCAGAAGTGCCTTGACACAGTAGCATGGGCTTCACATTTTTTTTTGCAATACTATACAACAAAATCTGTTTAAATCGGTAGTAAACCCCACTTTTTATCTTGTGCCTACAAATAAGCCTATAAGAAGACGTCACCAATGCATGAGCACTGTGCTCTCAATGGAAGGCATGCAGTCTATTGAGAAAGTGTAGACATAAGAAGAGCGTGATCTCACAGTACCGCCGTAACATGCCTCCATCCCTATAGTATACATACAAACAAAAATTCTGGTCATGGGACTTTAAATGAGGCATATCACAAAATAAAATTACAAAAACAGAAAATATATTATAAAGTTTATTCAAAAATTCATCATAGAAGCAAATTTCATGTTTAGCGAAATACATGGTACAGAATAACCAAAAAAAAAAAAAAAAAACCCCAGTACATGGTATAATAGAATAGTTGAATGCATGATAGATATAAAAAATATAGGGATCAGACTGTCTTCACGTATAGTAACTCTACGCGTTTCGTGGCTCATGTCCACGCATCAGGAGTATGTTGCCTATCTCCCTATACATGCTACCTTCTCTCCCTAGGATGACCAGTGATAGCACTCTTCATCCGTTTCTTTCACATTTTATCTTTTTCACTCCCATCTACACCTTCACGGCTGTCCTTGGTCAGTTGGAGCACATCTGTCACACATTTATACACGGTTCGTTATACCTACCCATACTCACATATATTTTTTACTATGTTTTTTCAGACCAGTGTTGGTTAGATGTGCTTTTCTGTTTCCCATACATGGATCACTCCTTGCCCCTGGGCAGTTCATGTGCTGTTCTGTTCCCCTGCTCTGGGTGGGATGTCCCTGCATCATCCCCGGGTCAGACTGGCATTGGCAACCCTCACATCCATCTTGTAGGCTGAATTTTCATTCTGAGCTAACATGTGAGTATCAGACTTCTGGCTTCTGTTGTATCATTTTTGTTACCATATAGGGATTTTCACCCCTACACATATTTTATTACTTATATTCACAGATAAATGTTGGCAACACACTCCTGATGCGTGGACATAAGCCACGAAATGCGTAGAGTTACTATACGTCAAGACAGTCTGATCCCTACTTTTTTTTGCATTTGCTTATTCTATTATACCATGTATTGTTTTTTTATGAATTCATTATAATAATCATGTGCCACATGTCAGCTCTTAATTACGTTCAATCCATTTTTTATTCTGTACCATGTATTTCACTAAACATGAAATGTGCTTCTATAATGAATTTTTGAATAAACTTTATAATTTATTTTCTATTTTTGTAATATGCGTCATTTAAAAGTCCCATGACCAGAATTTTTGTTTGTATCTATTGAGAAAGTAGTTTACTACTACTTTAACCTGTTTAAATGGTTTAATTATACTTTGTACATTTTAAGGGTACATTATTAAAAATATTGGGCATGCTCAATGCAACATGGAGAAGCGCAAACACAAGTGTGAAATTGCCATCTGTGTCTAAAGAGCATTGCCTGAAAAAAAAGCAAAAAGTGAAAATTTGAGTCTCTAATGTATAAAATGTTCTATTTACGGATATAAATATAGATATATATATACACTTGTAGAAAAAAAAAAAAAGTTACCTTGAAGCTGGCTTTGCATCTTCTTTTTTTCTGGGTCTTCTGTCTCGCCATCATCACTTTCATTTCTAAATAAACATAAAATAAATAATAAAAACGACCATTTTCAACTGTTGCAGTTGAAGAATGGGTCAGCCAGCAGATTACATGTACCTGAAGAACTATTCGTGTGGTTTTAAGCATCATATTCTTACATAATAACATAGTAGGTAAGGCTGAAAAAGACAATAGTCCATCCAGTTCAACCTGTGTAGGTGTACATGTGTCAGTATCTATAATACTTTACCATATCCCTGTATGTTTTTTTTTTTAAGATATACATCCAAGAGCCTTTTAA
Source organism: Glandirana rugosa (assembly GCA_018402905.1). Taxonomy (NCBI): domain Eukaryota; kingdom Metazoa; phylum Chordata; class Amphibia; order Anura; family Ranidae; genus Glandirana; species Glandirana rugosa. Next base: position 1,834,090 of record BLSH010499655.1, read on the forward strand.
AAATATCCATACTCCTCGTGGCCACCACCAATTGTGGGAGAGTGTTCCACATCCTTATTGCCAAGACAGTGAAGAACCCCCTGCGCAGTTTAAGGTTAAACTACTTCTCCAGTCTCATTATGTTTCCCCGTGTCCTCACACTCCCTGGAACTGAATAGTTTTTTTCCTATGCTGGGATCCTCATCGAGGTATTTGTAGATGGCTATCATGTCCCCCCTGAAGCGTCGCAACTGCAGCGAGAGTCCATTTAATGTTTGCAGCCGTTCCTCATAATTGAGGTCCTCCAGTCCTCTCGTTAGTTTCCTTGCCCTTTTTTGGACTCTTCAGCTCATCCCTTCTGAGGACTGGTGACCAGAACTGGACGAAATACTCCAGATGTGGCCTAACCAGGGTTGTATAAAGTGGCAGAATTATAGTTTTATCCCTGGAGTATATGCCTTTTTTTATGCATGCTAATATTCTGCCTGCTTTGGCAGCTGCAGCTTGACATTGCATGCTATTGCTCAATCTGTCATCTATTAGGACCCCTAGATCCTTCTCCATCCTTGATTCTCCCAGGAGGTTTTCAACCTAGTGAATAATTTGCAATCATTTATGTTTTTTGCCCCCAAGTGCATTACTTTAAATTTCTCCACATTAAACCTCATTTGCCATTTGTCTGCCCACTCCATTATTGTATTCAGGTCATTCTGTTTCTATGTCCTGATGTGAGCTTATTGCTCTGCTTATCTTTGTCAACCGCAAACACTGAGACTGAGCTATTTATCCGATCTTCTAGATCAGGGGTGTCAACCTCCATTTCATCGAGGGCCGCATTAGCCGTATGGTTGCCCCAAAAGGGCCGGTTGTATCTTTAATGCGATACATAAAAAGTGCTGGTTCAAGAGTACGTTATGTACAGAGTGCAGAACTGAGGTTTATGCTATGTACAGAGTGCAGGGTTCAGAAGTGCGTTGCATACAAAGTTCAGTGGTGTGCAGTGTACAGAATGCAGGGTATAGGGGTGCGCTATGCACAATGTGCAACACCGACCCCCTCACCGAAGCATCCTTGCTTCTCTCTTCTACCTTGCCTGGCTCTACTACCTCCCTTTGTAGGCGGCTTTGTCACACCTTGCAGGGAGCGGAAGCAGAGGGTGAAAGTTGGAGGTGGCAAAATGGAGTTCTGCCACATTCCGGCTGCAAAACTGAGTGCGAGGGCCACAGGACAAGGCCTGGAGGGCCGCATTCGGCCCGCGGGCCTTGTGTTTGACATATGTGTTCTAGATCATTCATAAATAAATTGAATAGAATTGGTCCCAAGACAGAGCCTTGAGTTACTCCATTCACCACTCCAGACCAGTCTGAGTACATGCAATTTATCACCACCCTTTTGGACACATCCCTGTAACCAGTTCTTTACCCAAGCACAAACCTTATGGTCCATGCCTGCAGAGCTCAGCTTGAAGATAAAGCGTTTATGGGAAACTGTATCAAATGCTTTTTGCAAAATCCAGATACACTACATCAACAGGCCTTCCCCTATCTAGATGGCAGCTCACTTTTTGAATTATGGTACCACATTGGCTTTTCTCCAGTCAGTTGGTACCAATCCTGTCATTATGCTGTCCACAAAGATTAGGAACAATGGCCTGGCTATAACCTGACTGAGTTCTCGGAGTACTCTCGGGTGTAAGCCATCTGGTCCTGGTGATTTATTTGTGTTAAGTTTATTAAGTCTTTCCCTGACTCCGGTCTTTGTTAGCCACAAGGGTATGTCCTGTGTTGTGCCATTAACATTATAGTCGCAGTCGGTAAGTCTTATTGCATTCCTTGTAGTGTTGGAATGCTGATGGTGACCCATTCCCTTTATATTTTTTAAAGGCCATACTTTTCTCCTTAATGAGACTTTTCACATTCTGATTTAGACACCCAGGTTTAATCTTCGCTTTTCTATATTCATTGCCCATTTTAATGCACTGTGTGATACCTTTGTTCATTATGCTCTTAAAGCAGCTGTATCCCCACAGGAAAAAATTAATAAATAAAAATACCTATAATGCCAAGACCCCTTTCACACTTGTGCGAGTTGTCCTGCAATTTGGGACTGCAAAATCCCATAACAAGTCGTTTCACATTATTTGCAATGAGTACCATTCAGATCTGTACGACTTTCAAGTCGTGCCGACTTCAAAGTAGTCCCTGCATTACTTTGGTCCAACTTTGATGCAACTTGAGGTCCATAGACTTCAATGTTAAACCCTCAAAGTCTCATGCAAATTGCACCTGAATAATATAGCTGTGATTTCTATACTAATTCTGTACGACTTTGTATACACCGGGCCTTCGCCGGAACTTCCCTGTGCATGCGCCGCTGACGTCAACGGCTGCATGCAAGGTGCATATCTCCTAAACCATACAGGTTTAGGAGATATTAATTTTACCTACAGGTAAGCTTTATTATAGGCTTACCTGTAGATAAAAATTACAAAAATGGGGATACAACCGCTTTCAAGCATTCCCATTTCTCTTCTGTGTTCAATATTTCCAGGATTTGGTCCCAATTTATGTCATGTAGCAATGCTTGTTTGGTTATCAAAATTACCAAATGCAAAGCATAGATTAGCATTCATAAAAATAGTCGATCTTTATAAAAGATATTTTAAAAAAATTGCACAAATAAGGGAAAATTCACAAAGCTATACCACACAGTTTACCATAACAAAAGCGAAAATCAGTTTACTGAAAGAAAGTAAGAGGGTACAGTCCACAGTGGAGGAACTTTTGTTCCTTGTCCTACTGGCAGGGCTTACACCCAGATTAAATATAACATATGACCTTTAAGGACTCATTCAGAGGCACGCCCATACTGGTCCACCATGCTGAGCGACTTTTTGCAGTATGTGCATCTACCTTAGAATTGCATGCCGGAGGCCCATAGAAGTGGATGCAAACAGCAACTGCACATAGTCGCATGTCAAAATTTGTGCATGCGCTCGGATCTGTGCACCCACTCCTTCCCCCATGTCAAATTGTCACGGTGTTCGTGCAGCCGATGCGTCTCGCTCCAACTCTACGGGCTGTCTGCACACAGCTCTGAAGTGGATGCACATAATGCAAAAAGTTGCTCAGTATGAAAGACTGGCCTCAGCACTCATCTGATTGAGCCATTAGCGGCACATACCCTTTATCTTCCGCAGCTCGAGGGGCTCCTTCCTTTACAGGTTTTGCTGGGGTTTTCTCCTTTTTCTTTAAATATTCTTTAAGCTGTTCTGCTCTGTCAAGGTACTCTATACACTTCGCTCGAATACTTTGCTTTGCTTTTTCACCCTGAGCATCATCTAAAAGAAAAAAAATAAGACAATACAAAAGATTAAATGCAACATTCCAAATTCCTTCTATTTACGTCTATATATTATACAAACTCACAAGTCAGCCCACACACACACTTGTAAATTGTGCTGGAAATACAAAGGACTGGCAGGTATACACACTGACTATGCCTTTATATTCCACACAGATGCTGCCCAGGTCCTATAGATGCTTTCATTCAAAGCTGTATTTTCACTTTTGTATGGAGTTCTCCTTTATGCATTTCTGTATTAGTCACGTTTCCTTTAAACACTTACATTTTACCACATGTAAAAAATACTGTACAGCACACTGATATAAACGAAGGGCCTCCTCATAGTTCTTTGCTTTGTCTTCCTGAGAGGCTTTGCTGGCGAGGTCAATAGCTTTCTGTTAGATATAAAAAATAACATAGTATGTAATTAGTGCTTATGCAAATAAAGTGTACCATTAATATTTGCATGTGTATTTCTACAGAACTGAAGAACATGAGTTTCAGCCACTTGAATCCTGTTTACTAAAAACAAGGTGCAGAGGCAAGACTTGAGTGATCGGTCTTAACCAGCTGCTCGCAGAACATTAGGATGATACAACACATGAGATAAGGTTCCAGCACTTCCCAAAATGTGCTATAAAAGCAACACTAACTTTTGCATCCCGTCTGGGGATATTTATTGCCACCAGGAATGAACGAACCAGGAAGGTTCACATGCCTCTTGAAATTTGATTACGGAGTTTTACATTACAATTCTGACAAGTCCACGAGTACTACAAATCAAAACCCGAAGAGCACTTTCTAAAAGATATTTACAGATGAAGACAGAAGATATGCATGAAAAACTTACATAGGGAGGTTTGTTTCATCCCTGTGTATCATCTGGGGCTGTTCACTTCACTTGGTACATGTGAGGGTTTACATCCACTTTAATCTACCCTTCAGGCATGCAACCCTTCTTTCGTGTCTGTCCACGCTACTATATTCTGTGCCCTTACCATCCCTGGAGCTGCACAAAGAACCAGACAGCAACCTGCTATGTTGCACTTTAACCATCCGAGTAACAACCTGCTCTGCTGCACCTCAACCAGCTGGGTGTCACATGCTCTGCTGCACCTCAACCAGAGGCAATACTTTCTATGGTGCCCCCCGCCAACCAGACATGCTACCTTCTCTGACCATGTTTTCCCCAAAGTACAGACTGCTGCATTCAGCACTATATACATAGCGATCCCCTGTACTATGTATGCTACCTTACTTAAGGCCCACTGGCTACTGCCTTGTCACCACTTTATTATTCTAGTGTCTCTACCATTCTGGGTTCCCCATTCTCTACAATGTTATGCTGCCTGGGTTATGTTGTCTCCAACCACTGTCATCACTGTCCTATGGCTGTCATACTCGCGAGAAACACTGATATTCAGTCAGCTGTACTCACCAAAGAACACCACTACATTCACAGAAAACAGTGGTGCAGCTGAATAGTGATTACATAATAAAACTTAAATTGACCCTTCTCAAGAGCCAGGTGGTGCTTGCACTGCCACCCAGCTTGAATTTTGGCTGCACAAGGTATCCTTCAGAGTGCATGGGCAGGCCTTCTCCCACCCAGATATTGCTGGCTTTATTGAAGTCATATGCACTACAAAACTTCACAGTAGCTTAAGGAGTATAAAAATGACACTCCACTGGGTGGCTGGGCAACACTAGATAAGAATTGCACCACTGCAATGCCCTTCAATGAAACTTCAAAAAGGTGCACAGTAGGATGAAGAGGTGGAGAAAATTTAAGAGCAGCACAGTTTTCCACCAAGTACCCAAAACATACGCAAACAGAAATTAAACAGGCAAGACTGGAATTTGCTCTTTAAATACCGCCTAATATTTCACATGTAGTGCATGTCAGATGTGTGTTTTGGATGGTGCAAATGGCTGCACTATATAATTAGAATAAGAGACATGAACTGTCATTCCTCCCTCTCAGGAGGGAGAAATGACAGTTCATCCATGACCAAAGCCACCTCCTTTCTCAATTCTTTTCAGTCACCCCATATACCCCACCTTTTCTGCCTCTCTCACTGTTCTGTGGTCAGCTGCTCCTAGACCTTTCTACTCCCTGCCATAAGAGCTTGCACTCTTCCTTCTCTATGACCAGCTTCCATTCCATCTTCTCTATCTCCAGCTCCCACCTTTATGATTAGCTGATACTCTGCTCTTATTTCTTCCCCATGATTGGCTCTTGCTCTGCCTCCTCCACCCCCTTCCTGCTCCACAACCATAAAGTTGTCTCCTCCAGGATCAATTAGGTGAGGAGCACACTTGGTTAAACAAGGGAGTGTCCAGCTAAAATGTTCTCAAAGTTGGGCAGTAATGCATACTGATATGTTTGTAATCATGCCCGAGCTTAACCCAAGAAGCTACACAACTAGATAATGCATTATATCAGTTTGTCATGAAAGAATACAGATGAAGTAGCTTGCCAGCACTTAGATATATGGTGTTGCATAAGGGAAGGAGAACTGACTTTTTACGTAGAGGCAGGGAGGCAGAGAAACTACACAATGTCTTGTCAGTCAATTAAAGTTAGGATTTTCTGATAAACGTCATTCAGTCATGAGGATGTTATCAGCAATAATAAGGTGCAGTACAATAGTTCTTTTTGCTAAAAGTAGAAAAAATAAATCAATAACTAAATCAATAATACTTTTCTTTTTTCTTTAAGAATATGAAATTCAACATCGTATTTCTCTATTATTTTAATAGTTTCTTCTAGCTTTTCCCTATAATCAGTATTTTATTGTTCTACTGTATAATTGGCAAAAGACTATTTCAGTAGAGGGATACAAGTTATATGTCATCTTAACATGATATGCCATAGAATACTTTTGCGGGAAGATTTTTTAATAGTGTTAAAGGATGTGCTGATGTTGTGAACGGTCTTATGCATGGAACAATGTTGTAATAGGAACACACCTTTCTTCATACTTTACCCTATTTAAGCAAGAACACATGATTACGTTAACTCTATACATATGGCATGTAAGCACTGTAGAATTGCTTTTTCTCCTTTTTCCATCGATAATAGAAGACTTAAAGGGGTTGTAAAGGCAGTTTTTTTTTTTTATCTTAATGCTTTAACCACTTCAGCCCTGGAAGGATCTGCCCCTTCCTGACCAGAGCACTTTTTGCGATTCGGCACTGTGCCGCTTTAACTGACAATTGTGCGGTTGTGCGACGTTGTACCTAAATAAAATTGACATCCTTTTTTTCCCACAAATAGAGCTGTCTTTTGGTGGTATTTGATCACCTCTGCTGTTATTTTTACGCTATAACCAAAAGGGCCAATTTTGAAAAAAAAAATTTTTCTATAATAAAATATCCAAAAAAAATTTGCAAAAAAACAAAATTTCTTCTTCAGTTTAGGCCGATATATATTCAACATATTTTTGGTAAAATAAAAAAAAAAAAAAAAACACGCAATAGGCGTATATTAGTGGGGTTGCGCAGCAAAAGTTATCGCGTCAACAAACAATGGGAATAGATTTATGGCATTTTTATTATTATTTTTTTACTAGTAATGGCAGCCATCTGCGATTTTTATAGAGACTGTGATATTGCAGCGGACAGATCAGACACTTTTGTGGGACCAATGACCTTTATGCAGCGATCAGAGCTAAAAATAGCCACGGATTACCGTATGACACCGGCAGGGAAGGGGTTAAACTGTAGGATGCGATCAAGGGGTTAAAGCGGAAGTAAACCCATTGATTTGATAGTGTCAAAGAAAAGTTAATATTCCCGGCATGCCGGAAATGCTAGCTGTCGCCTTGATTGTGCTCTCGACCAAACTAGCAAACCATCCAATGGCTGATGTCATAATGGATCACATGTGCAGCATCATGGCAGTTGCAGATTAAACAGAGGCTAAGATGTCAGCTTCCTTAGCTGAAAAAGATAGAGTATGCAACCACTTTAATGTGTTCCCTCAGTGTGTTCTAAACTGTGGGTGGGCTGGGCTGGTAGGGGCATGACAGATCTAACTGTTCCCAATCACTGGGAAAATTAGATCTGTCCCCTCACAGAAAGGGGCTCCGCCATGTTTACACTGGCAGATCTTCATTCTACCTCTAACAGGCGATCGCGGGTTGCCGGACATAGAGTCCGCCGGACCCGCAGGCACACTCACGTAGCCTGCAACTGCGCGAGCCGCCATAGAGATACAGCGATTAGCATAGCAGTGCCAATCTGCCGCCATCAATCAAAGGCGGGCGGACGACAAGCGGTTAAGATGAAAAGTGTTGTGTGCAGCAGCCCCCTCATACTTACCTGAGCCCCCTCTATATCTAGTGTTGTTCGCGAGTGCTTCGACCGTCAGAGACTCCCTCTCCTGACTGGCTGAAACACAGCAGTGGCGCCATTGGCTCACGCTGCTGTCAATCAAACTCAGTCAGCCAAACAGGAGAGAGGGGGCAGGGCCAAACAGTAGGTCCATGTCTCAATGGACATATGGAGCTGCAGCTCGGGTGCCCCCACAGCAAGCTGCTTGCTGTGGGGGCACTCAAGAGCAGGGAGGGGCCAGGAGCTGCAGCCAGGGACCCGAGAAGAGGAGGATCCGGGCTGCCCTGTGCAAAACCACTACACAGAGCAGGTAAGTATAACATGTTTGTTATCTTAATAGAAAAAAAAAAGACTATACAATCACTAACTTGTGAAAGTGAAGTGCGGAGGACTACGGCAACCAGGTTCTAACTATGAAGGGCAGGTTAGGAACTCAGAAATTCTGAATCCTTTACAAACAGTGAAGGGAATTTGAGAAATTCTAGGAAACAAGGAATTCAGTGAGCCACAAATGTTATTCAGTAAGCACTGCCACTGTACTAAAATCAGAATGTTTCCTTTTAACTCCAGTCAAAATTAACTTTGGATAGGTTTTAAATTCCCTATGTAACCCCAAGGCTCCATTCACGCCTGAGCGTTTTGTAGCTCAAATATTTCTGAAGCATGAAGCTAGAAAACGCTGGAGGGGAAAAAAAAAAATAAAAAAATCAATGTTTCTGAATGGAGATGGTGCACATCTCCACTCAAAAACGCCTGAAGCCAAATGCCCTACGCTCAACCTACTCCCGGAGGTATTTTTGTCACGCAAAATCGGGCATATTTTGGTGTTTGACACTTTTCTATTGCCACAGAATAGAAAATCGTCAAATACGCGTATTAGCGCGGCATCTGCGTTTGCCCGATGTCGTGCTACAAAACGCTTCAAATATGCCCAAAAACGTGCCGCTCAGGTGGGAATGCAGCCTGAAGGTGAGTTTCCCTCATTTACCATCTTGCAGAGATGTTGTCTCTGAAGTGAAAAGAAATCTCCAATGGCGTCATAATCCACAATAAAATGTGGGCAAATTTATTAGGCAGTTTGGAAATCCTAAAGCTGATCACTATTCCCTATTCCCCCACCCCACCTAGTTCTGAAAATGCTGTGCTACTACTACCGTCTTCATAAATACAAGTACAGTTATCCAATGCAAACACACTTGTTCATACAAGTATCTGCATACATACAGTATTGTCTACCGATCAGATCTTGTATGATCTGGCAGCTGAATCATTTATTGAACCTACTGCATAGCATTAGTTATAATATTTGGACTATCTATGGGCTAGCCAAGCCCCCAAAGTGACTTCCTTAACTCCACCTCTAAACCCAGTGCCAAAAAATGCACAACTAATGGCCCGATTTATAGTTGAGAGTGCATACCACTATATGCTGGGCACTGCAGTGCTTGCATTTTACAAATCATAAAATACCAAGTCCATGGTGTGGAGCATGTGGGGTCACATGTGGTTCTCTCTGCTTAAAGTGTATCTCTAGGCGAGGCTTTTTTTTTTTTTTTTAACTACAAAGTCAAATGCTACAGGTGTTGGTCATATAATTAGAATATCATCAAAAAGTTGATTTCACTAATTCCATTCAAAAAGTGAAACTTGTATATTATATTCATTCATTACACACAGACTGATATATTTCAAAATGTTTCTTTTAATTTTGATGATTATAACTGACGCCTAAGGAAAATCCCAAATTCAATATCTCAGAAAATGTGAATATTGTGAAAAGGTTCAATATTGAAGACATCTGGTGCAACACTGATCAGCTAATTAACTCAAACCACCTGCAAAGGCCTTTAAATGGTCTCTCAGTCTAGTTCTGTAGGCTACACAATCATGGGGAAGACTGCTGACTTGACAGTTGTCCAAAAGACAAGCATTGACACCTTGCACGAGGAGGGCAAGACACAAAAAGGTCATTGCAAAAGAGGCTGGCTGTTCACAGAGCTCTGTGTCCAAGCACATTAATAAAGAGGCGAAGGGAAGGAAAAGATGTGGTAGAAAAAGGTGTACAAGCAATAGGGATAACTGCACCCTGGAGAGGATTGTGAAACAAAACCCATTCAAAAATGTGGGGGAGATTCACAAAGAGTGGACTGCAGCTGGAGTCAGTGCTTTAAGAACCACTATGCACAGACGTATGCAAGGCATGGGTTTCAGCTGTCGCATTCCTTGTGTCAAGCCACTCTTGAACAACAGACGGCGTCAGAAGCGTCTCACCTGGGCTAAAGACAAAAAAAAGGACTGGGCTGCTGCTGAGTGGTCCAAAGTTATGTTCTCAGATGAAAGTAAATTTTGCATTTCCTTTGGAAATCAGGGTCCCAGAGTCTGGAGGAAGAGGAGAGGCACACAATCCACGTTGCTTGAGGTCCAGTGTAAAAGTTTCCACAGTCAGTGATGGTTTGGGGTGTCATGTCATCTTCTTGTTTTGGTCCACTGTGTTTTCTGAGGTCCAAGGTCAACGCAGCCGTATACCAGGAAGTTTTAGGTTTTGTTCTTCTACTGTACTGTGGGGTTTGGTAGTGACTGACACCTTTGAAAATGTGACCTGGAGTTCGTTGCACCTAACACACGGAGAGGAGAAGGAGGTCTGAGACCCTGGGACTAAAGGTTTCCTTTACGTTTTAAATGAAAGTAGACTCTTGTATTGAAACCTGGTGAGTCGTCGTCGGGTCAGGAAAAAAAACAGAAATCGGGTCCACTCTGCGAAGACTGCGGCAGACAACAAGTTCTCACCGAACTGTGTTCCTTACGCTGTCGACTTTGGGTACGGAACGTATGCAGACACGTATCACCAAG
>BLSH010499655.1:1855642-1881361 GCA_018402905.1 Glandirana rugosa
GACCGTTGTTTTCACTCATGTAGGGATACACTTTTACAGGTTTAAGCCGGGTTATTCGGTAAAAGGGAGGGGTCACAGAAATCACGTCCCGAACTGTTTAAACGAAACTTAGATCCTCGGTCGAAAAAAAAAAAAAGCGTGCCCTGCACTAAAGACACTGGGGAGGGAAAATGGCTTATTGGGCCGAATTTGGACATTTTCACATAGGGATGTACTCACTTTTGTTGCCAGTGGTTTAGACATGTAGGGCCGGTTCACACTGCTGCGATGTGGGAACCCTGCAAATCCACTGTCGGGGTCCCACATCGCAAGTCTCCTGGCAGCAGTTCACACTGTCATATGTGAACTGCGGGGAGAGTCAATAGAAATCTAATGACACCCCCAAATCAGTTTGCATATCGCACTGCGAACTGCAAACTCGCACAGGAATCGGATCGCACTTTAAGCACTTGCCGACCATATTGCATGGATATACGGCGGCAAAGTGGCTCCGCTGCGCAGATCGCTGTCTATAAACATGCATTGCGTGTGGGTGAGTGCTGCAGCCCTGTGAGTGTGGCAGCGGGTCGGGCCGACTCGGTGTCCGCCAGCAAACCGCGACTGGCTACTACAGAGGAAGAACTGGGAACCGCCGATGTAAACACGGCAGTTCCCTGTTCTGACAGGCGGCATGACAGTGATCTAATGATCCCTGTAATCGGGATCAGTTAGAATCTGTCATGACCCTGCCAGTCCAACCCCCTCCCAGTGTTAGAACACACAGTGAATGCGGTTAACCCCTTGTTCGCCCTCTACAGGTGAACCCTTTCCCTGCCAATGACATTTATACAGTAATCAGTGTCTTTTTTTTAGCTCTGATTGCTGTATAAAAGTGTCAAAGGTCCCAAAAAGGTGTCAAAATAAATGTCTGATCTATCTGCTGCAATATCACAGTTCCGATAAAAATCACAGATCGCCGTCATTACTAGTAAGAAAAAAAAAATAAATAAATAAATAAATTGTAAAAACATAAATGAATTCTTATAGCTTGTAAACACGGCAACTTTTGCACAAACCAATCAATATACGCCTATTGCAGCCTAAACTGATGAATAAATTTGTTTTTTTATATATATTTTTTGGATATGTATTATAGCAAAAATTAAAAAAATATTAGGTTTTTTTGTCGCTCTTTTTTTGTTTAAAAAAAGTGCAAAAAATAAAAACCGCAGGTGATCAAATACAACCAAAAGAAAGGATGTCACTTTTGTTTGGGTACAACGTAGCATGACCGTGCAATTGTCAGATAAAGCGACGCAGTGCCGAATCGCAAAAAGTGCTCTGGTCAGGAAGGCGGCAAATCTTTCCAGGGCTGAAGTGGTTGAATAAAATACAAAAAAAAAAAAAAAAAAGTGAAATTATTCCAGTGCGGCTGATCTTCTGCTGCCTCTTTGCAGCCTTGTCTACTGCCTACATGTGTGTCCCCCACAGGGACTATTCATTACTCTGGTGGGTTTCCGGTCACCATGAAATACTGGAGCCCAGCTGCAGATAAAGCGTGGTAATTGTTGATGGTACACAGGGCTTTATCACAATTATGTTGCTTTGATTCTCGCGATGTAACATCTTTCACATTTTTTCCAAAAAATTGCATTTGAAAGATGGCTGCGCAAATACCACGTGACATAAAATATTGCAACAACCCCCATTTTAATTCTCTAGGGTCTCTGCTAAAAAAAAAATATATATATATATATTTATAAATATATATATTTATTTATTTATTTGGGGGTTCCAAGTCATTTTCTAGCAGAAAATACTGGATTTTTGCTTGTAAGCCACAAATGTCAAAAAAGGTTTAGTCTTTAAGTGGTTGAACTGACCTCATCTACAGACCGGAGTTCATTCCTTTGATAAAAACAAAAAAGAAACTTTGTTTTCTATTTAAAGAAGAACAAAATTCCAGGTAACCTGCCAAGTTTAACAGCTGTAAGATTGAGCAGAGAATGGCTCTTTGCTGAAACTGAGACACTGTTTTAAGATAGTGTGGGGAGAGAAGGATCGGATGCCAGGACGTGATTTCTGGTCACCATGGCGACCTGGTACCCGGGGTTTGTCGAGTCCTGCTTTAGTGTTACAAGGTCTCAGGTGTGTTAAACTTGGTGTTATCACTCTCACCATACTGGTCACTGGAAGTTAGCACCTCAGGGCAAAGGACTCTCTGAGGATCTGAAAAAAAGAATTGTTGCTCTACATAAAGATGGCCTAGGCTATAAAAAGATTGCTAAGACCCTGAAACTGAGCTGCAGCACGGTGACCAAGACCATACAGCTGTTTAACAGGACAGGTTCCACTCAGAACAGGCCTTGCCATGGTTGACCAAAGAAGTTGAGTGCATCTGTTCAGCATCATATCCAGAGGTTGTCTTTGGGAAATAGATGTATGAGTGCTGCGAGCATTGCTGCAGAGGTTGAAGGGGTGTGGGGTCAGCCTGTCAGTGCTCAGACCATACGCAGCACACTGCATCAAATTGGTCTGCATGTCTGTCACCACAGAAGGAAGCCTCTTCTAAAGATGATGCACAAGAAAGCCCACAACCAATTTGCTGAAGACGAGCAGACTAAGGACAAGGATTACTGCAACCATGTCCTTTGGTCTGATGAGAGCAAGATAAACTTATTTGGTTCAGATGATGTCAAGCGTGAGGGCATGGGTGGTTGCTCCTTCAGAGAGCATGCGCCGATGAGGTCATTGGCTGCATGTATTGTAAATATCTCCTAAACAGTATACGTTTAGGAGATATTTACAGTAGCTATATGGAAGCCTTATTATAGGCTTCCCTATAGGTACAAATTATGCCTTTGAGTTTACTTCCTCTTAATCGCTTCCGAACCGCCCACCGCACATATACTGCGGCAGGGCAGCCCGGCTGCGCAAAACAATGTACCTGTACGTTGTTTCCTTTTCCTGGGTCTGGGGCGTGTACACTGTCAGAGACCTACTCCCACTGTGATTGGACACAGTGAGAGCCAACCAGTGGGTCCGGTAGCCGCCGGCCACCCACGATCGCTCGTAGGAGATGCAGAATGGCGGTCTGCCTATGTAAACCAGGCAGAATGCCTTTCTGTCATAGAGGGAGTGAGATATCTTGTGTTCCTGCTAATCAGGAACACAGATGTCTCTGTTCTTCCAGTCAGTCCATCTCCCACACAGTAAGAAAGCATTCCCTAGGGGCACACTTAGCCCTTTGATTACCCCTGTTAACCCCTTCCCTGCCAGTGCATTTTTTTTAGCACTGATCACTGTATTGGTGTCACTTGTCCTCAAAAAGTGTCACTTAGTCTTCCGATTTGTCCGCTGCAATGTTGCAGTTCCGTTAAAAATTGCTGACTGCCACCATTAATAGTAAAAATAAAAATGGCATAAAAATATCCCTTCGTTTGTAGACATGATAACTTTTGTGCAAACCAATATACGCTTATGGGGATTTCTTTTTTTTTTTTTACCAAAAATAGGTAGCAGAATACATATTGGCCTAAATTGATGGAGAAATTAGATTTTTTACATTTGTTTATTGGATGTGTTTTAGGGCTCTTTCACACGAGCGGATGGTTTGGGTCCGCCCGTCAGTTTTTCAGGTGGACCCGAACGGACGCTCCATTGTACTCTATGGAGCGACGGATGTCAGCGGTGACATATCCGCTGACATCCAAGCCGCCAAAAACAGACGGATGGAAGCCCTATTTTCCATCCGTCTGGCGGATCGGTTTAACACGGACAGACGGTCCGTGTTCATCAGAACCTCCATAGAGGAGAATGGAGCTGTGACAGGTCAGTGACTGTCCTGTCATCCGCCAGCTCAGTGGGGATCAACGGATGGATCCCCGCTGACTCTGTCAAAACGGGCTCCGCTTGTGTGAAAGGAGCCTTATAGCAGAAAATAAAAAAAATACATATTTTTTTCAAAATTGTCGACTTTTTTTGCTTATAGTGCAAAAAACAAAAACCGCAGGAGGTGATCAAATACCACCAAAAGAAAGCTCTATTTGTGGGAGGAAAAAGGACGTCAATTTTGCTTGGGTACAACGTCGCACGGCCGCGCAATTGTCAGTTAAATTTGCGCAGTGCCGTATTGCAACAAATGGCCTGGTCATTAAGGGGGGGAACCTTCCAGGGCTGAAGTGGTTAAGTAGCACAGTCCAAAATAGTAAAAAAATTAAGGGGGTAAAACCTTGCGGAGGTCAAGTGGTTATATGGAACACTTGGTTAATATACCTCTGACCTAGAAGAGGATCATCTGAAAGCAGAGATCAGAGTACATGACACCACATCCTATTTCCTGAGCGTCATAAACATTGCGCCCTACGTAGACTCGAATGAAGTAGACATGTTAGATATCTAATGAAGTAGTAATGCAGTAAAAGGCCCCCATGGCCCTGGTGACACACTTTCAGGAAGCCCTCTTTAATCCCCATACGAAGCTTGGTAAGAGTGCTGCCGATTACCTGTAGGTTGGTCCCGTTCGCTGCCATCTTTCCTACCGCTTGTCGTGTGATGAATCCCCCCCACTTCACAGAACCCAGGAAAGGAAGCGTCCAACAACACCCTCCGCTTCTCTCTCACTTCCGCGTACAGTAGAACGCTTCCGGAATACGTCACCGTCGACTCACTCACCACCTGACTAGGGCAATTCTAGCACATGACCGGGAGTTGATAGAATCGACTGCTGACCGCACCTGTCTGACGTAACACGTCTCCTGTCATAGGTCACCATAGCGCATGCCCACTGCCAGGGCGAGCGGAAAGCCTGGCTGATGTCTCGGTCACATGGTTTGGTTTGGGCCTTGTCACGTGATACGGAAACTTTGACAGACAGTAACCTATAATTGTGTCCCTCAAATGCAAGGAAGGCGAGGGAGGTGCTCTCCATGGGGCTGTTGAGGCGCTTTCTTTATACCTCTTTCTTGCCGAGTGACACATGGAAATGCTGGGTCAGGATCAGGAAGTGAGGAGAAATTCCGCAGATGAATGTTCATACATCTCATAATATTATGGTTGCCACATCATCCCTTTAATCCAGGACACATGTTAAATGCAAAGGTTCTGTGGCTGATTTAATGCAGATAAGGCTCCAAGTGAGTTTAATTACCACCTTAATCAGCCACAGAACCTGTGTAATTCATATGTGTCCTGGATTAAAGGGATGAGGAGGCAACCCTACATAGGGTTGCCAACTCATCCCTTTAAACCCAAACACATATGAATTACACAGGTTCTGTGGCTGATTAAGGTGGTACCTGTGTAATTCATAATTCAGAACCTGTGTAATTCATATGTGTTCGGTTTTAAAGGGATGAGGTGGCAACCCTAACCCTACATAATATTGAGAAATAAACGTTGTCAGTCATGCTTGACCACACACATACCTCCCAACTTTTTGAAATGGGAATGGGGGACACCTATTAGTAAAAGTATACCATACCTAACCAACCAAATTATAGCACAAGTGGGAGTCCCATAAAGTAAATTGTAGTGCTTACCCTGAAATTAGGGGGGGTGCTAATTGAGTATACAAAAAAAACAAAAAAGCCACTGCACCAACCTTATAAATCAACTACTTTTATTCAAACATGATTTTAAAGCATGACAAAAATCTGTGTCCCGGACACCATCACACCCCTTCAAAGTCAAACCCATTTCTCCCCTTCCCTCACCCCCCCCCCCCAAGTCCAACCCAATAAAATGATGCCCTAGAGCCCAACCTGACCGCCCTGTATCCCAACCCAGAGCAGTGGGAGGGAACAAGTCCCAGAGAGCTGAGACCCCTCACTGCCCCCCTGCGTGGGATAATAGATGGATTGTTCCCATGACCAATGTCCCACCACCAGATGGTTAATAGCGGTGCCTGGAGTGAACACAAATGATGACTAAAATATGGTCTGTTCCGGTTAAATAACCTGGAGACGGGGAAGCAACAGGAGGTGTAGACAAAGATTACCACATAATCAACCTGTAGGATGGAATGGGGTGTATTAAATATGAAAACATCAAGTCATAATCACTGTTCAGTCCCCCTTGAATGGATACATAAACCTCAAGCCGATTTAACAATAGTCTTCCCTCCAGATGCAGTAAATGTGGTAAACGGCTATAGCAAAGCATACATGAGAAAACAAATGCCAGTCCCATCTATTGAACGGACCTAACCACACCAGTGGGGCAATCTCCACATGGGGTGTAAGCAGACCAGACCCCCTCCAGAATGGATGTAGGAAAAAATGACCCGACCAAAGTCAACCAAAGAAAAACGTGGGGTATAATTGAGCTGAGGGACTATGTCCTATGTACACAGTTCAATATACCTGAATATTAAATTTTAGCACTCATTGTTACCGGTGACTGGGGTATGGCTCCTTCACAAATGACATCATTCATCTGGTCCGTGAACACAGGGAGGTCACTGTGGCCGATATAGACCTGTATAGCACGGCTGCTCCATATGCCAATCATCCAATTGTATGGAGGGTCTGCACTGTACAAACCTGGTCTCAATCTGTTGGAATGAGATGTGAGAGGCATACACAGGGAGACCGCCGCCAATCAGGTCGGGTAGTCTCTACCTGTGTGTTGATGCTGTGCTGCGGCTATGGATTGTAGGCTGGAGCAGGGAGACCACCGTGAGGTGATTTGATGGTCTCTACCTGTGTGATGGAACCATATTTTAGTCATCATTTGTGTTCACTCCAGGCACCGCTATTAACCATCTGGTGGTGGGACATTGGTCATGGGAACAATCCATCTATTATCCCACGCAGGGGGGCAGTGAGGGGTCTCGGCTCTCTGGGACTTGTTCCCTCCCACCCCTCTGGGTTGGGATACAGGGCGGTCAGGTTGGGCTCTAGGGCATCATTTTATTGGGTTGACTTTGGGGGGGGGGGGGGGGGAGGGATGGTTTTGACTTTGAAGGGGTGTGATGGTGTCCGGGACACGGATTTTTGTCATGCTTTATAATCATGTTTGAATAAAAGTAGTTGATTTATAAGGTTGGTGCAGTGGCTTTTTTGTTTTTTCATTTTTTGTATATAGGATAAGATACCATACCTCCCAACTTTCTGAGACGGGAATGAGGGACACCTATTAGAAAAAGTATGTAGGCATAGGACACACCCCCTGCCATGCCCCCTTAAAGGAGAATTATACCAAAAAAATGATTAGGTAAACCCACAAGTGCTTTTTTTTTACCACTACTATTCCTTTATATTAACTTTTTAAATGTACAAATGCAGCAATTTAGAAATTGGACGAAAGGTTTAGCATTGTAAAACACTTTTTGATAAATAAATAGTGCATTTTATATATAGGTATACTGTATGTATCAGACCAAAATGAGGGACAAATGAAGAGCAATGAGGGCCAGAGGGACAGTGTTCCAAATGAGGGAAAGTCCCTCGAAATCAGGGACAGTTGGGAGCTATTGGATACACCCCTGCCATGCCCCCTGTTGTAAACCTCCATTTAACATTTGTACCTATAGGTAAGCCTATAATAAGGCTTACCTATAAGTACTGTAAATATCTCCTAAACTTGAACCGTTTATGAGATATTTACGGTATACTGCGCCGATGATGTCATCGACTCATGCGCTCTGAAAGAACGGCACGAGTGCCGTTCTTTCCAAGCTCCATGCTGTGACCGGCGGCTCCCGCGCGCATGCATGAGAGTGACATCACACGGCTCAGGCCAGACACACAGGCGGAGTGCGCGGCCCCGGAAGAAAGACTGGTGAAGATGGATGCAGCCTCCAGCGGGGACAACGCTGGCTTTGTTTGCAGGTAAGTGTCACATAATGTGCTAGTATGCAATGCATACTAGCACATTATGCCTTTACTTTGCAGGGAAAGGAAGAAAAACCCTGATGGGTTCACTTCCTCTTTTACCACTTGAAGACCAGGCCTTTTTTGACACTTGTTGCTTACAAATTAAAATCAGTATTTGTTACTAGAAAATTACTTAGAACCCCCAAACATTATATATATATATAATATATGTTTTTAGCAGAGACCCTAGAGAATAAAATGGTGGTCCTTGCAATATTTTATGTCACACTTTATTCACACAGTGGTCTTTCAAACGCAATTTTTGGGAAAAAAACACTTCAATGAATTAAAAAAAAAATAAACATTAAGGTTAGCCCGATTTTTTTTTGTATAATGTGAAAGATGGTGACAAACTACTGTACTTAAAAATCTCCATATCATTTTGTTGAATTGAATCTACCCAAAAAAATGAAATGTTTAATTTCAATGAATTAAAATGCATTGTACTATGTATTGTACCATATTGTTTATACAGTGTGTTTTTTCACTTATCGTATTCATCTCATACAGCGCCTATAAGCTTCCTGAAGAAACCTCACCCTGGCGAAACATGTACAGCATGAGCAGCTGTACAGTTATATGATGAAAATGTTGTAGATATGATGATAATTTATTTTATCATTTTTAACTGTGGAAAAATACAATTATTTAAATTTTATATATAATGAGTAGAATTTTTCTTCACTGGGCACCTTAAAAGTCTTATTTTTCTCTTGTTTTCCTATGTAATTAACTGGCTGTGGTGCCGATTTGGCCTTTCATCATCTATCTAACAATAAAAATCTCCATAGATGACGCTTTAAAAATTTTTAATTGTTACCCGTCTAGAGTTACAGAGGAAGCCTTGTGCTAGAATTATTGCTCTCGCTCGAATGATCGCGGCGATACCTCACATGTGTGGTTTAAACACCGTTTACATTTGCGGGCGTGACTTACATATGCATTTACTTTGGCGCGCGAGCATGGAGGGATGGGGCGCTTTAAAAAATAAAATCTTATTTATTTTATTTTTACACTGTCCCTTTAATTTTTTTAATCACTTTTATTGCTCTCACAAGGAATGTAAACATCCCTTGTGACAGTAATAGTCACATGTCAGGTATTTTTTTGGAGAGATCTGGGGTGTATAAGACCCCAAATTACTCCTTTGCAAGTTTGGCTGTATTGAATACTGACTTTTTTCTTAAATCTGGCGCCTTTAAGGCTCCAGTAAACCAGAAGTGATGTCATGATGTCGCTTCCGTGTTTCTAGATCCGAGAACCAATCAAAGCCGAATATGGCTTTGTTCAGGTCTCCGGCCAGGCTCGGGCCTCCCAGTGGAACAGGAGATCCGTGGCAGTGTGGTGGGGGGGGGGAGTCCCCTTCTGCTGCTTGTGATAACGATCGAGCAGCTGCTCAACCGCATCAATTGCTGCCGACCGCCGGCTCTAAAAAACAGTACCGGGTGATGCCTGCAGCTGGAGGCTCCACCCCTGTACAACCACTTGTAGCAGAATAATGTACAGGTACGTGATTTTGCTGCAAGGGGTTAAAGGAGAATTATAAAAAATAAAAGGGACAAGTGCTTCTTTTTTTTTTTTTTTGCCACTGCTATTCCTTTATATTGGCTTTTTGAATTTACAAATGCAGCAATTTAAAAAATGGATGAAAGGTTTAGCACTAGGAAACAGTTTTTGAAAGATGAAAAGTGCATTTTATATACAGCTAAATAGATCAGACCAAAATGAGGGATAAATGAGGAGGAAAGAGGGACAGAGGGACTTTGTTCCAAATCAGGGACAGTTGGGAGCTATGAGTATAATGTTCACTGCTAACAAAATGTGCTATAGACTACTAGAGCAATGTTGCCTCATTTTCTGGGGAAAATACCAGCCTTAAAGAGAACCTGTCACGCTGCATATAAAGCAGAACTAAAACGCGCGCCCTAGAGCACTTAAGGGCCGCCCTGCCGCAGTATATGTAAGTGGGGCAGTCCTTAAATGGTTAATTTCCTGGCTACCTATCACATTTTTTGAAGGCCCTGGAACACCAGGACAATGGAATTACCCACAAAATGACCCCCATTGTTGTCCATTTATAAGATATTTCTAACACATAGCATGTATATACCAAGAATTACACCCTAAAATAAATTCTGCTACTCCTGAGTATGGCGATAACACGTGTGGGAGACTTTTCCACAGCCTGGCCACATACAGAGGCCCAACATCCAAGTAGCACCGTCAGGCGTTCTAAAGGCATACGTTTTCATTTCCTTACTACCTATCACATTTTTGAAGGCCCTGGAGCACCAGGACAATGGAAACACCCACAAAATTACCATATTTTGGAAAGCAAACACCGTAATGTATATTCTATGAGGTATAATTAGGGATGGCTTGAACTACCCCCTGTTCGGTTTGCACCAGAACTTTACAACATCGCAAAAGTTTGGAAGCGAATAACGAACCCCCTTGAAATCTATGGGACCCAAACTGGAAGAATCAAAAGTGCCAGTTTTGAAGGCTTATATGCAAGTAATTGGGCATACAATGGTTATGGGGTTCCGGGTACTGCCCTGGGGGACATGTGTCAATAAAAAAAAAAAGTTTTTTAAAATGAGAAGTGATTTACTGATGCTTAAAGTGAAAGTATAAAAATGAAAAATTCCTTTCAATATAGTGTCAGGGGGCCCCCCTTAGTCTACCTGGCACATCTGTACTGTGTATAGAAGCTACAGCAGCAATAATTGCATTTATAAAGCCAAAAAAAACCTTTTCCCTGCAAGCTGCCTTTATTTTGTAAACAACAGTTTGGGGAGCCAGTCTGTATGATGAGGCCACAATGTAGTGCACTGAGAACAAGATTAGAGATATTTTGGATAAATTCTGGTGACTCTTCTGCAGACTTTGGATGAAAGTAACAGTTGCGGAAAAATTGCTCTTTGGGTGTTGGTGGCCCTTTTACACCGTAACCCTATAGAGGTACTCTTGATGAAAGCAAGAATTGCCTTGCTGTCAAAAATTTAAATGATATGCACCTGTCAAAGAGATGCAGAAAAATTGGTCTTTGGGTGTCCATGGCGCCTTCACACCGTAACCCTATAGAGGTACTCTTGATGAAAACAAGAATTGGTCTTGCTGTCACAAATTGAAATGATATGCACCTGTCAAACAGGTGCATAAAAATTGGTCTTTGTGTGTCGGAGGTGCCTTCACATCATAATCCTATAGAGGTACTCTTGATGAAACCAGGAATTGGCCCTACTGTCAAAAATTTAAGTGATATGCACCAGTCAAACAGGTGCGAAAAATTGGTTTTGGGTGTTAATTGTGCCCATCAAATCTACAGCAAATGTTTTTTTCCAGATTAAATTAACACCTACAACGCTAGGCAGTCTAGAAGTCCTGCATAGATTCCACATCCCAAAAACACTTAATCAGCAACATTGGCATCAGGGGCTTCATAGCTGCTGGTAGTTCTATTATCAGTAACAAAACTTCCAGCAGTACTGAATGTCCGTTCGGAAAGCACGCTGAATTGCATACTGGGCATGTGCTGGCCAGTGGTCTATTCTCATGACCCAGTAGCCCAGTGGATTGTCAACTGGAAAGCTCTCCATCTCTGTTTTCACCCCTAGATAATCGTCCACCATATGATACAGATGTTGTCGATGGGATGTGGAAGCTGACAGCCCTGGGCGGCAAGGACTAAAAAAATTGCGAAATGTATTATTTAGGCATCCTCCTTCTCCACCGCTCCTCTCCTGACTAACAGAAACCTCAAAACAACGTTTTCCATGACACTGTAACCTAAGAGATTCGGGAAATGCGTTAGATAAACTCCTCTTTAAGGTGTGGGATGGATTCTGAGACTTTCTCCTTGTAACGGTGGTCAAAGAGGGTTGCCAACCAATGTGATCCTTTTCCTTTATACCACCTATTCTTGGGTCCTTTTGCAGGCTTTGAAGCATGAGGGAGCCCATGCACCGCAAGTTTGCGGAGGCAGGAGAAGCAAACTCCTTGGGGTCACTGAGGATTATAGTATTTAGAACTGCCTCCTCCTAGCCACGTACTACTCCCAAGGGTTCTGGGGATGGAAAATTATCTCTCAATGTTTGATGTATGTCTTCCTCTGCTTCAATGCCTCCAAAACTGCCAGAATCCTCTCTATTCTTATGTATTCTGTGGCATAGGAAGAATGGTGTCTGCATAAAGCGGGCCTCGAGAGGAAAGGAAGTCCTCCTCTTCCTCCCGCTGCTCTGCCTCAAGTACCCTGTCCATAATGCCACACAGAGTCTGCTCCAGCAGGAACACAACAGGGATTGTGTCAATGATGCATGCATTTTCACGGCTCACCATCCTTGTGGCCTCTTCAAATGGTGACAGTACAGTGCATGCATCCTTTATGAGCAGCCATTGGCGTGGGGAAAACAGTTGAGCCGGCCTGAGCCTGTCGTTGCACCATACTCACATAAGTACTCGTTGACGGCACTCTGCTGCATGTGCAGCCGCTGCAGCATTGCCAAAGTCGCATTCCACCTGGGGGGGGGGCATGTCACAAATCAGGTGGTTTTTAATGGGCAGGTGGAATTACTGCTGAATTTCAGCCAACCAAGCACTGGCTGTGTATGACTGCCTGAAATGGTTACAGACTCTTCAGGCCTGCTTTAGCAGATCTTCCAACCTTGGGTACCTATTTAAGAAAGGCTGCACCATCAAATTGAGGACATGTACCAGGCATGGCACATGTGTCAACTTTCCCTGTATAAGGACAGGCAGGAGGTTTGTGCCATTATCGCGCACCACCATTCCTGGCTCCAGCTGGTGTGGCGTGAACCACCTCTGGGCCTGCTCCTGCAGAGCTGCAAAAATCTCTGCTGAGGTGTGGTTCCTGTCCCCTAGGCACACCAGCTGAAGCACTGCATGGCACCTTTTAAACTGACTCATTGCATAGCCCTTTGAACGCTTAGGGGGTACTTGTGGTTCATAGGACAATTCAGCAGAGGAGGGAATAGAGAAGGGGGAAGAGCTGACAAATCTTGCATTATCACCACTAGCTGTATGGAGACATGGTGGCACAACAAGTTGCAGCACTGAGTTCTGTCCTGTATCCTTCCAAGTTGCAAGCAGAGTTACCCAGTGTGCTCTGAACAAAATATATCGTCCCTTGCTGGACCACATGTCAGCAGTAATATGGAGTTTGCGGCTGACAGCCTTACCCAATGATGCCACAACATTGCCTTCCATGTGATGGTACAGAGCTGGAATGGCCTTATGTGAAAAGAAATAGCGACTGGGAACCTGCCATTGTGGTACAGCACAATCTGCAAATTCACAGAAGGGGACAGAATCCACCAGACAGAAAGGCAGAAGTTGTAGAGCCAGCAGCTTTGACAAGCTTCCATTTAAACGCTGGGCATGTGGGTGGCAGTGACTGTATTTTTGTTTTTCGGTGCAGCAGATGGGGCAGAGAAATTTGCCAGATATAGTCTACAGCTGGTGGTGTGCTACTGGCAGATGTGCTGCAAGGACCTGGGACAACCTGTGCTATACCATCATCCCTGCCAGTGGAGGCTGCTGAGAAGTCATGAGGTATAGCAGGGGCGAACTGAGGTGAGTAAGGAGTAGGAACAGAATTGCGTCCCTTTTGTGTTGCTTTCAGGTGCTCTTGCCAACGGGCTGAGTGGTGGGAGGTTAATTGCCTTGTCAAGCATGTGGTACCCAAATGGCTGGTATTTTTGCCAGGCTTCATGTGCTTGAGATAAAGTTTGCATATTGCAAAACAGTTTGTAAATTGCTAAAAAAAATAAAAGGCCCAGACAGCTGAGCTGTGGGAAGTGGGCCGGGAGATAATAGCTCTACAAAGTGATGGAATAGGGTGGCTGCTCTCTACTCTTCCATGACGGCTGCCTCATTGAGGTTTTGTGCCTCACCCTCACTTTCCTCCTCTGCTGTATCTGACATCCAAGTCGCATCAGTGACCTCATCATCATCATCTCCTCCATCCTCATTACAACTTGGCAATACGCTGTGGCTGGGGGAACATGACTGGCAATTTGTGTACCAGTGTTCATCTGGCTGTGCATCATCAAGGAGCAAGGGGCTGACGCTGTGTTCAAATAACTGACTCCTCCAAACCTGATGCTGGGGCTATGACAGGAGCTGAGGACAAGGAAGCAGATTTAACCACTCTGGCAGCTGCACTGGACTGCGCACTAGTCTTTGCTTTGGTGTCAGAGGATGAGGATGGTTTACTGAGCAAGTTACTACCTTCTCTGCATGCTATGGCTGGATAGCACGGGCAACATCACTAAACAGAGGAAATGATTCCCTGCCTGAGGACAGACCACATCCACCTTTGCCTGTGGACACATACGCTGCTGGCCCCCTCATAATGCCATGGGAACATCTGTCTCTCCTTGTTGGCCTCCCAGACATGATGGGGGGGGGGCTTATTAACACTACAATTTACTGCAGTAGAACTGCACTGA
The DNA here is from genome assembly GCA_018402905.1 of Glandirana rugosa. NCBI lineage: Eukaryota > Metazoa > Chordata > Amphibia > Anura > Ranidae > Glandirana > Glandirana rugosa. Next base: position 1,869,972 of record BLSH010499655.1, read on the forward strand.
CGCACTGTAATATACTGCGTTAAACGTGCAGTAACGCACAGAAATATGCTGCGTTAAACATGCACTAAAGCACAGAAATGTACTGCGTTAAGCATGCATTAAAGTACAGATACAGTATCTCACAATAGTGAGTACACCCCTCACATTTTTGTAAATATTTTATTATATCTTTTCATGTGACAACACTGAAGACATTACACTTTGTTACAATGTAAAGTAGTGAGTGTACAGCTTGTATAACAGTGTGAATTTGCTGTCCCCTCAAAATAACTAGACACACAGCCATTAATGTCTAAACCGCTGGCAACAAAAGTGAGTACACCCCTAAGTGAACATGTCCAAACTGGGTCCAATTAGCCATTTTCCCTCCCCGGTGTCATGTAACTTGTTAGTGTTACAAGGTCTCAGGTGTGAATGGGGAGCAGGTGTGTTAAATGTGGTGTTATCACTGTCATTCTCTCATACTGGTCACTGGAAGTTCAACGTGGCACCTCATGGCAAAGAACTCTCTGAGAATCTTAATAAAATTTATTTTTACTCTACATAAAGATAGCCTAGGCTATAAGAAGGTTGCCAAGACCCTGAAACTGCTCTGCAGCAAGGTGGCCAAGACCATAAAGCGGTTTAACAGGACAGGTTCCACTCAGAACAGGCCTCGTCATTGTTCACCATAGAGGTCCAGTGCATGTGCTCAGCGTCATATCCAGAGGTTGTTTTTGGGAAATAGATGTATGAGTGCTGCCAGCATTGCTGCAGAGGTTGAAGGGGTGGGGGGTCAGCCTGTCAGTGCTCAACCATATGCCGCACACTGCATCAAATTGATCTGCATGGCCTTCGTCCCAGAAGGACCCCTCCTCTAAAGATGATGCACAATAAAACCCGCAAACAGTTTGCTGAAGACAAGCAGACTAAGGACATGGATTACTGGAACCATGTCCTGTGGTCTGATGAGACAAAGATAAACTTATTTGGTTCAGATGGTGTCAAGCATGTGTGGGGGCAACCAGGTGAGGAGTACAAAGACAAATGTGTCTTGCCTACAGTCAAGCATGGTGGTGGGAGTGTCATGGTCTGGCGCTGCATGAGTGCTGCCGGAACTGGGGAGCTACAGCTCATTGAGGAAACCATGAATGCCAACATGTACTGTGATATACTGAAGCAGAGCATGATCCCCTCCCTTCGGAGACTGGGCTGCAGGGCAGTATTCCAACATGATAATGAACCGAAACACACCTCCAAGACAACCAATGCCTTGCTAAAGAAGCTGAGGGTAAAGATGATGGACTGGCCAAGCATGTCTCCAGACCTAAACCCTATTGAGCATCTGCTCCACCAGCTCCGTGATGTCGACATGGAGGAGTGGAAGAAGACTCCAGTAGCAACCTGTGAAGCTCTGATGAACTCCATGCCCAAGAGGGCTAAGGCAGTGCTGGAAAATAATGGTGGCCACACAAAATATTGACACTTTGGGCACAATTTGGACATTTTCACTTAGGGGTGTACTCACTTTTGTTGCCAGCGGTTTAGACATTAATGGCTGTGTGTTGAGTTATTTTGAGGGGACAGCAAATTTACATTGTTATACAAGCTGTACACTCACTACTTTACATTGTAGCAAAGTGTCATTTCTTAAGTGTTGTTTCATGAAAAACTGAAAATGTACTATCAGATACTTACCGTAATTTTCCTTTCCTGATAGACTCCATGACAGCCATGTGTGGGTTTACCCCGCCCCCTCCTTAACCCTATAGGACGCTACCTAGTATAAATTTGACCCGCTGTTCAGCCTGCGTGTTCTGTAACTAGCTCCTCCTCTAGATCCGAGGGTGGGAACTCCGGCTGCCATGGAGTCTATCAGGAAAGGAAAATTACGGTAAGTATCTGATAGTAAATTTTCCATTTTCCTGACAGCCTCCATGGCAGCCACGTGTGGGACTTAACTAGCCCAAAAAAAAAAAAACACACGGGTGGGAATGCTGAACAAAAAAGGTTTAATTGGCACTGTCAACTGCAGATAACCTCAGGAGCTACCCGGCGTGCCACTGCCCAGGAGGTGGAGACACTTCTGGTTGAGTGAGCCGTCACCGCTTCTGGAGGAGCCAGGCCCTTAGCCCTATATGCCTTCTGGATGATCTGGACAATCCAGGCTGCGATTGTTCTGGAAGAGGCCTTCTTCCCCTTGTTCTTGCCAGAGAAGAGGACAAAGGTGGTCAGATTGTCTGAAGGTGGCCGTAGCCTGCAGGTATTTCTCCAATGTTCTTCCCACGTCCAAGGGATGTACTTCCCCGGCTTCTGAAGACTTAAAGGTAGGCAGGGATATCTCCTGATTCTCATGAAACACCGTCGTGACCTTGGGTTTCGAGCCAAGCATGGGAATCAAGACCACCCAATCCGGGAAGAAAGTTAGAAATGGCTCACTATGCCCCAAGGCCCCGATCTCCGAGACTCTTTTAGCAGAGGTGACCGCCACCAGGAAGGCTGTCTCCATGGACAGATCCCCAACTGCCTGCGTGCTCGCATAACCCGAAGCAGGGTCTGCCAGGAAGTCGAGGACTAGGGGAAGGTCCCACTTTGGTAATCTCGGCGTTCTTTGAGGCCGCAACCTTGCCACACCTTTGAAGAACTGGTGGACCAGCGGATGACCCGCCCAGGCGGTTCCTGTGAAGGCTGACAGGGCTGATACTTGCACTCTGAGGGAGCTTACTGATAGAGGTAACTCAAGACCAGTTTGAAGGAAACCTAGATCTCTGTAGGATTTCCCAATAGAGCGAGAAAAGTCAGAGAACTTGGCCCATATCCGTTCATAAACTCTGTCCGTGCTGGGTCGTCTGAAGTTCATCAGAGTGGAGATCACATCTGAGGCACAGCCCAGGGCCTCTAGCCTTTCCCTCTAAAGAACCAGGCCATTAGGTGAAGTCGCTCTGGACATGGGTGCAGTACTACTCCCTGTGATAGGAGGTCTGGCCTGAAAGGGAGGGGAACTTGAATTCGAAAGCTCAGCTGTGTCAGTAATAGAAACCATGGCCTGTTGGGCCAGAAGGGGATTATTGCCAGGATCTCGGCTCTTTCTGACCTCAGCCTCTGTAAGAACCTGAGAATTATTGGCACTGGCGAGAATGCATAGGCCTTGCTGAACCTCCAGGTGTCCGTTACGGCATCCATCCAGAGGGCTTGGGGGCAGAAGCCCCTTGTGTAAAATTTCTTCAGCTTGTGATTGACCGGCGAGGCAAATAGATCGACCTCTGGGTCGACACCTAGGGACCGTCTCATTCGAACACTTCCCCATGAAGGGACCACTCTCCATTGTTCACCCGTACTCTGGACAAGAAGTCCGCTTGGACATTCCGGGCACCGTTACCTGTAGAAACCAACTCAACACTTCTCTCCTCTATTTTGCTACTGACCACCTCTATGAAAAAATCTCACCCCTGTCCTGCCCCAACCAAGCCACTGCCATCTACAATAAATCCCTGTCCTCCACCCTGGACAAGCTTGCTCCCCTCACCACACACAAAATCAGGCCTCGACCCCTGCAACCCTGGTAAACAAACGACACCAGGAACCTCAAAAAGCGTAGCCGCGCCCTTGAGCATCTGTGGCACAAGACTAAGTCCCTCAAAGACTTCAACCAATACAAATCTGCCCTCCATAAATACAATTCTTGCCTCCACACTGCCAAGCAGACCTATTTTACCACTCTTATTAACACCTTCTCATCCAGTCCCCGTCAGCTCTTCTCTACCTTCAACTCCCTACTTCGTCCTCCACTGCTTCCGCCCACTAACACACTCATTCGTGACGAAATCTCCACTCTACAGGCATCCTCCCCAGTTGACACCCCATGTCAACAAGCACAATCGACACTATCCTTATTCAAACCTGCTACTATAAACGAGGTTGCTAAACTCCTTTCTAATGCCCACCTAACCACCTGTCCACTGGACCCTATTCCCTCTCAAATACTACGCTCACCCTCTGACTCTATCCTGCACTCTCTAACTCACATCTTCAATCTCTCCCTCTCTTCTGGCATCTTCCCCAATGCTCTAAAACATGCATTGGTCACCCCCATACTCAAAAGGCCATCCCTGGACCCTACCGATCTAAACAATCTGCGATCTATCTCCTTGCTCCCCTTTTCTTCCAAACTCCTAGAACGCCTAGTCTACAACCAACTGAGTGACCACCTTGTTAAGAATAACCTACTGGACCCCCTTCAATCTGGATTTCGTCCTCAACATTCCACAGAAACTGCCCTTTTTAAACTCACAAATGACCTACTAACTGCAAAAACCAATGGACACTTCTCTATACTCCTACTCCTGGATCTTTCGGCTGCCTTTGATACTGTCGACCACCCCCTCCTCCTCAAAAAACTTTACTCCCTCGGTCTTCGTGACTGTGCTCTTCAGTGGCTCTCGTCCTACCTATCCCATCACACTTTCAGCGTAACTTACAATTCTACCTCCTCCTCTCCTCTTTCCTTCTCTGTTGGGGTCCCCCAAGATTCTGTTCTTGGACCCCTCTTATTTTCAATATACACCTCTTCCCTGGGTCGGCTGATAGCCTCCCACGGCTTTCAATATCATTTCTACGCTGACGATACCCAAATCTACCTTTCCACCCCCCAACTCACCCCATCAGTCTCCTCACGTATCACTAGCTTATTAACAGACATATCAGCCTGGATGTCCCACCACTTTCTTAAACTCAACTTGTCCAAAACTGAACTCATAATATTTCCTCCCCCACGTTCCAGTTCCCCCGACTTCTCTGTCAAGAGCAATGGCACAACCATCCACCCATCCCCACATGTCAGGGTGCTTGGTGTTATCCTGGACTCTGAACCCTCCTTTTGGCCCCACATCCAATCACTTTCTAAGGCTTGCCGCCTCAATCTCCACAACATCTCTAAAATACGTCCCTTCCTAACCAATGAAACCACAAAGCTCCTGATTCACTCCCTGGTCATCTCTCGTCTCGACTACTGCAACTCCCTCCTCACTGGTCTACCTTTAAATAGACTAGCCCCTCTCCAGTCCATCATGAATGCCGCTGCCAGACTCATCCACCTTACAAACCGTTCAACGTCTGACACCCCCCTCTGCCAATCCCTCCATTGGCTGCCACTCGCCCAACGAATTAAATTTAAAATACTAACAATCAGCTACAAAGCCATCCACAACTCTGCTCCCAGCTACATCACCAACCTTGTCTCAAAATACCAACCTAACTGTCCTCTTCGCTCCTCCCAAGACCTCCTGCTCTCCAGCTCCCTCATCACCTCCTCTCATACTCTCCTCCAAGACTTCTCCCGAGCCTCTCCCATCCTCTGGAACTCCCTACCCCAATCGGGCAGAATGTCCTCAAATCTATCCACCTTCAAGCGATCCCTGAAAACTTTTCTCTTCAGGGAAGCCTATCCTGCCCCCACCTAATAACTACACTCCTTTTTTCTCAATCAGCTCATCCCCCGCAGTTTACTGCCCTTTTGGTATCATTTAATCATTTAACCCTCCCTCCTAGATTGTAAGCTCTAACGAGCAGGGCCCTCTGATTCCTCCTGTAATTGTATTGTAATCGTACTGTCTGGCCTAATATTGTAAAGCGCTGCGCAAACTGTCGGCGCTATATAAATCCTGTATAATAATGTAGACTGCCGAGATGTCTGTCAGGAACCTCTGGGCCCATGTGAAGATCGGCTCTACTTCTTGCAGTAGAGAAAGACTCTATGTTCCACCTTGTCTCCTCACATAGGGCACTGTCGCCGTATTGTCCATCCTCAGGAGTACGGCCTTTCCCTGTGTCAGATGGTGGAAAGCCCAGAGTGCGCAATATGCCGCTCTCAACTCCAGGACATTGGACACCGGAATGTGAGGAAGTGAGCCCCATGTGCCCTGGGCAAACTCCGTCCCGCAGTGGGCTCCCTATCCTATGTTGCTGGCATCGGTTGTGACTATCACCCATGCTGGTGGGGAGATAGAGTGACACCTGAGTAGGTTTTTGTGCAACAGCCACCATGGCAGACTGTCCCTCATGGCCATTGATATGTGGATAAAGTGATCGCCCTCTTCCGGCCTCCATTGGCGCAGGAATCCCATCTGGAAAGGGCACATCTTCCACAGTGCCCACTTCACCATGGGGGATGTTCAGACCATGGTGCCGATCACCCTGAGACACTGGGAGGCTCTCAGATACGGGGTTGACAAGGCCCGCCGGACTCTGTCCCGTATTATAGCAATTTTCTCTGATGGTAGGGAAATAGTGTTCTCCTTGGTGTTGAACCGGGCCCCTAGGTACACCAGATCCTGTGATAGCTCCAGATGACTCTTTTGTTGATTTATCATCCAGCCAAACTCCTGAAGGGTGGATAGTACTTGTGACCTCTGGGCCAGCATCTGGTCTCTGTCCTGCTCTAGTAGGAGCAGGTCGTCTAGATAATGATGTAGACGTATACCTTTCTTCCTGATAAGAGCTACCACGGCTAGGAGGACTTTGGAGAATACTCGTGGGGAAGTCGAGAGTCTGAAGGGGAGACACGTAAACTGGAGGTGGCGTTGACCCACCAGGAAGTGAAGATATTTGTGGGACTCCTCTGCGACTGCGACATGAAAATACGCGTCCTTTAGATCTATCGCAATTAACCAATCGCCTGGTTGTACAGAGCGCTGTATCGTCGTGAAGGTTTCCATCTTGAACTTTTCGTTTTTGATGAAAGTGTTCAAATGGGTGAGATCTATAACTGGTCTCCATGTTCCATTCTTTTTTTGAACTAAACAGAGAGGAGAATAAAGGCCTTGGAATCTCTCTTCCTCCGGCACCGATACCGCCGTGCCTTGGGCCACTAGCGAGTCCACGTAGTCCAGTAGAACTTGTTTTTTCTCTTCCACCCGAGGCACCAGGGTGGGAACGACTCTGAGTGTTGGGTTGCTTGTAAAGGCCCACGAATGTCCGATGGAGATTGTCTTGATCACCCAGGCATCTGAGATCGAGGCCGCCCAGACGTGTCGGAATTGGAACAACCGTGCTCCTACCCGACCCACCCAGGCGGGCCCAATCTCAAAAGAATTTAGCCGCATCCCGTCCGGTAGAGGGCGGCCCTCTGGGTGGACATCTGGCCTCTCTTACAGTTTCTTCTAAAGTCCCGACCAGGCTTGTAGCTGCGGGCGTCCCTTGCCTGATCCATAGCTTGCCTCCTTGTTTGCGGCCTCTTCTGGCCGAACATGAGTCTGTCCTGAGGGAGGAATCCCGACCTGCCTCCAGTTGCCCAGGCGACGGCCTTGTCCAGCCGATTCCCAAGCAATGAGGACCCTTCAAAGGGGATACTACACCAGGCCTGTTTTGAAGAAGGGACGGCCAGCCAAGGGCGTAACCACAGACGTCTTCTTCCTTGAAAGGATAGAGTCTAGACGTGTTGACCGACAGGGAGGATTTCTTATCTATCTTCTCCCATTCCTCTGTGAAGATGTCTTTCAGTTCTGGGAGAAGTGGGAAGTTAGGATGCTCCTTCCCGAGGTGTTTGAAAAACTTCCTCTGTTTTGTCGGTGAGGACACCGGCTCTTCCCATTTCAGGGCTTCTTTAACGACCCTAATTAAGGATGGGACTAGGGCAGTGTCAAAGCCCGCTGAGCCCTCTCCTTCCAATTCGCTGTCCGAGAGAGCCTGAAGTGAGAAACTGGGCTGTGACGGTCCCGGCTCCTCCTGGGAATCTTCCTCCAGCGAGCCTCTGGCTGAGGACTGGCTATGGGTACGGGGTGGTATTAGTTCCTTTAATGACTGTTGCACCACCCGTCACAGAGTGATTTGCCCTCAGGAACGTGGGTCCCGCATCCCCAACAGGTTTTACGTCTAGAGTGACTACCTTGGCGGCGGGAGTAGTGTCTAGAAGAATGCAAACTTCTTCCATGATGAGGACCTGTGGCACCGTGAGCCAGATCAGGACTGTCTGCGCTGAGAACTGGCAGGTTCTCCACTTTTCCGATCTCGAGAGGACCGCTGGTGAGCTGACCTGGGAGGGCTTAAATAGGACGAAACAAAGGAGAAGAGGAAAACAAAAATACAGGTATAACGGGCATTCCAAAATGTCCATGTGCGCCTACCCCTCCCCCCCCGGCCCCCCGTACCTGTTAGGCAGGGGCTGGCTGCATGAGGGCGGTGAATTATCCATCGTGAAGGGAGGGCACCAATGTCTGTCAAGAGGGAGAGAGACTTTAGTAAGCCAGTCCAATCCACCTCCCTGGTGGAACCTGGTCTGCCATCCCCTGTCCCTTCTCACGTTAATCCGGATGTGACAGGGCTCGGGGAGGCCGCCGCGTATTGCCCGCAGTCTTTCCCGAGACTGCACTTAGCTAGCAGCAGATTTAAATCTCCCGCCCCGCCCCGACAGGCCGGCCTACGCATCAGGCGCCGAGACCGAAGCCTCGGCCTCCTGCGCCTGCGCTAGCCAAGCCTCGCTATTGCGACCGGCTATTGCGCATGCGCAGAAGCACTCGCGACCCACCTATGGGACGGAGCGGCGCCGTGCAACGCAGGAGCGTTCCAGTCGCCATACCGGAGTGACGGGGAAGCCCAGGGGAGTTCGAGAGAGGGGAAGACAAGACACCCCACTCCCCCAAAGTAACAATACTGCCATGGAGTCTCCCGATACGGCCGCCTCTTCTGAGACCCTGCCTTTCATTGGCGTCTCCCTGGGCAAAGCAGGCCGCCTCTCCTTGGCTTCTTCTGGCCTGAACTCCACTCACCCGCCGTGGCTGGGTACTGGGCGAGGGGGGACACCACAACCCCAACGTCTGCCCCGCTCTAAGGCTGGGGACAACGCTGCCCGGGACGCTGTTCATCTTTGACTCCGGTAAGTCGTCTGCAATCGGGTCCATAGAGGAGAACAAAAAAAGGAACACGCGGGCTGAACAGAGGGTCAAATTTATACTAAGTAGGGTCCTATGGGGTTAAGGAGGGGGCGGGGTAAACCCACACGTGGCTGCCATGGAGGCTGTCAGGAAAGATATAATAAAATATTTATAAAAATGTGAGAGGTGTACTCACTTTTGTGAGATACCGTATATACTGCGTTAAATGTACAGTAACGCACAGAAATATACTACGTTAAACGTGCATTAACGCACTAAAATAAACTGCGTTAAACGGCACGTAATGCACTGAAATATACTGAGTTAAATGTGCACTAATGCACTGAAATATACTGCGTTAAACGTGCACTAATGCACTGAAATATACTGCATTAGCCATGCAGTAACGTACTGAAATTTACTGCGTTAAACGGCACGTAACGCACTGAATTAACCGCGCAGTGACACACAGAAATATACTGCTTTAAACATGCACCAACGCACTGAACTATACTGCACGTTTTTTCGCATTTTTAAAGGGCCAGCTTTTTTTTTCCTTCAATTGATCTAAACTTCCAAAAACATTGGGGACCGGCATTTAGCCACGTTTTTGTGTGTTTTTGAGCATTTGAGCGTTTTTACAGCTGAAAAACATCTCTCAGAACCCACTGGTCTTGGGTTTTTTTTTGCAGCTCAAAACCGTCCCTGCCAAAAACAGTTGACAACAGCCTATGTGTGCATGAACACATAGGATAACATGATGGAGAGTTTAATGACTGTAAACAAAAATTGTCTGTAGCTAAAAACAGCTGCTGTAAAACAGTGTGTGCATGAGGCCTAACTGTCTAGTATAAACATGTGCGGTTCGTTTCATTCCGAATTAATATGCAGACAAATTTTTCATTATTCAGAGATTCGGATATATCTGAATATCCAAATTACAGTATAAACTAAGTTTTACGGAATGATCTCAATAGCGAAACTAAATTTGAATTGAATTTTGAATCAAATTTTACATTGTATTCCATTTGAATTTAAAAAAATTCCGAATACGAATTCCGAATACGAATTGAACGAATCAACCGAATTTAACTAAACAAAATAACAAGATTAACGTATCGAAACAAAACAAATTTTTTCGTCATGCACATGTCTAGTCTAGTAGCACTGAACAGAGCCCTGTTCTATCTCTCTCCATGCCGATATCACACTACAAATGGCTGCTATTAAAAGAATTAAAAGAGTGTGGGGCGGGACTGAGAGCAATGAGCCATACTTTCTCCAATCATGGCTCTGACAGTGCTCTGTGCCCTGATTGGGCAAAGCTTTCATTGCTTTAGCCAATCAGGTCTTCCAATGCACTGTGCGGCAGCGCAATGTATTGTGGTCATTCAACGTCCTGAACAAACTCATGCTCAGTTCAAACCATTTGGCCATTTCAAGGCATAATAAGTCTTTTGAATGTGTAATTTTTTTCCACAAGTTTTTGGAAAATGTGGGAAAAAATGAGAACGTATTTTTTTACACAAAGTTGTCAATTTTTTAAATATTTCTAACAAATAGCATGTACATATCAAGCGTGACATCCTAAAGGGGTAAAAAAAAAAGGATTACCTGTGATTTTAGCAGGCAGGAATACTGTCCCAGCACAGGTAAAGCATTGGTCCAGACAGCCAAAGGAATTGTCCAAGCAGCAGGCAGAGATATGCGAAAGTATTGGTCCTGGCAGTAGGCAAGAACATGGTCCATAAGCAGGCAGTTCAGGTGGCAGGCAGAGGCATAGCCAGTTCAGGTGGCAGGCAGAGGCATGGCCAGTTCAGGTGGCAGGCAGAGGCATGGCCAGTTCAGGTGGCAGGCAGAGGCACGGCCAGTTCAGGTGGCAGGCAGAGGCATGGCCAGTTCAGGTGGCAGTAAGAGGCAGGGGTAGAGGCTTCTTCCCACCCAAATCTCTTTGAAGCCTCCAAGTCTCCAGACCCTAATCCGAGAAAACAAAAATCTGGAGAAAGCCTAAAAAGTTATCTCCACTTGGAAGATCTATTCTGGAGCCCCTCCCATATGTAAGATCCCTGTGTGGTCTTGAATCATACTAAAATAGTGGCAGGGCAAAAGTTCAGTTCAGGCAAAAAAGCATTGGCATTTAACAGGCCAAGGTCAATTCACATGGAAGGCAGAAACGTGGTTGGCAAAGGCATAGTCAATAAACAGTGTGGGACATTCACAGAAATAGCAGATAGTGGAAACTGGAAAAATATCTTCACTTCACATATACTTCACTAATAATGTAGTGAAGTGTGAAAGCTCCGATAGCACTCTCCAATACAGAGGCCTGGCTGGGAGGGACATTGGGGACAGTAGTATTGGGTGTCACAGCAAATTCCTTTACTTGAACATACACAACATTTTTTGGAGGGTTTGCAGCCTGTTTAGGTAAGAAGGAGGTCTGTGGGGAAGTGCCTTTCATGAAGTCTGGCTAATGTATCATTTTAGGTAGGTTAGGGATCTTTGTGTGCAATTGGAAAAGATAACATATGAATTATACAGGGC
>BLSH010499656.1:28212-38639 GCA_018402905.1 Glandirana rugosa
CAACTCGCCTGAAGATCTTCAGGCCCAAGACGACCAAGCCGGCTTGAAGACTTGTTTCAGGCCCAAGCCCAGGCCTGTCTTGGGCTTGAAACAGGGACTGGGGCTTGGGGTAACTTTAGTTACCCCTGTGCCTGAAAATCCGTGTTTTTACCGACATTTTATCAGGACCTTTCAGGATCTCCAGACGTTTTTCTTCCTTTACCCCCATTCCCACCCGGTTAAAGTGTTACACACAGTTTCCAGATGTTTGCAGAACAGTGATATGGGTTCTCCCGGCTTATTTATACTTTTTTGACACAGTTTGAAGATGATTTTAGAACAGTTATATGGCTTCTACCGTTAATTAATACTTTTCAGACCCAGTTTGAAGATGATCCACATTCACTTCCATTTTTGCTTTTTTTATGTTTTTATTTTTTTAAAAAGATTTAAAGTTATTTCCCTGTCCCCATTTCTTTGTAGGTCACTTGTCCCACCCTTACCCCCATTTCCTTCTTTTTGCAGACCTCTAGGACTTTCCAGGACTATTTTACAGCCATTTTTGTGCCTAAAAGTCCGTGTCCCCATTGATTTCAATGGGGTTCGGGGTCAGGGACAAAGTTCGGGTTCTGTCCGGACCCGAACCCGGACTTTGTTCAGAAGTTCGGCCGAACCAGCAGAACCCGGACTTCTAGAAGTCCGCTCAACTCTAACAATCAGCTAGGGATGAGCTATGGGTTACGATCAGCCATGAATTTGACTCAAACCAAGCTTGTTCACAGTTCAGTGAATAGGCAACCGACACGGCCAGATAAGTTCCAGAACATCCGGCCACTGCAGTCAGGTGTCATTCATTTAGCAGCAGTATCATTCCTGCCACGACTTGTTTCACAATATAGACCTAATGTTCAGTGACGTCACCCAGATTCCCTGATGCTGTGGAACTGTTGTTTGTGATGGGAGTAGCGGTGGGAGAAGATCACCATGGCCCAAGTTGTCCTCTTAGTGGATCATCAGGACATTGATTATCATGATTGACCCTGGATCTACATCACTGGATGACGTGAATTAAGTTGGAATTAAATCAACAATATTTTTTTTCCAATAAAGGACTTTTTCATGGTGTGAATGTTTTATTTACTATGTAACTTATATTTGTAAATGACTACCTGGGGAGGGCTGGATGTTTTGGGGCAGTTATAGGGGGGTTCCAGATTCCAATAAGCTCCTCCTCCCCATGGACACCCCACAACCTCCAGGCAAAGATATGATGATAAGGCCCTAGCCCCCATTAACTTGGGAACAAGGTGCCTTGTTGGCTGTGGGGCTTTGTCCAAACCCACAAGGCACCATTCCGATGCTGAGTGCCTGTGGCCTGGTGTGCGTCAGAAGGTAGCACCATGTATGTTAGTGTGTAACCTAATGCACAATAACACCCTGCAAATACATAACTGGACTGTATGAGGGCTATTTACTAAACATTCATTGGACAAACCTCAGAGGATTCATGCAAGCTGAATGAAATATCTCTGTCTTTTTCCTAATAGATTAAAGAGGAAGAAAACCATGATGGGGTTTACTTCCTCTATGTTACCCTGGAATATAAAAGCATAATGGTCTATTATGCATCGAATACTAGCCCATTATGTGCCACTTACCTGCATTGGAAGCCAGCGATGCCCAGCGCTGTTCACTTTGCAGGCCAATCCATCTTCTGCCCTTCTTCCTTCTGGGGCCGCGATCTCTGGCTCTGTGACGACGTCACTCCTGCGCATGCACGTGGAAGCCGCCAGTCACGGCACAATCTCAGTGAAGGAACGGCACGGAGGGTGTTTCTTCACTGAGCGTGCGCCCAGTGACGTGGGCACATCACAGTACACTGCATATGTCCTGAACTGTACAGGTTTGGGAGATATGTAGGCCATCTACAGGTGAGCCTTATTATAGGCCTTATTATAGGCTTACCTGTAGGTTAAAGTGGTTGTCACGGGTTGACAACCACTTTAATTCCTGTATCATCAGCTCCGTCTTTTTCTCTTTAAGATATTTCAGAAATCTGTACCGCATTTTGGTGACTAGATGGAACTGATGATAAAAGGAATTAATCTATTAGAAAAAAGATGGGGACATTTCACTAAGTTTGCGTGAATGATTCTGCCATTCAGTGAATGAATATTTTATAAATAGACCCCTTAAATTATTTTTTTTATTTTTTGTCCACTGGCTGCTCTTTTTTATTTGTTAAAAACAGTAAAACATTCAGGATAATGAGTGGCCGATTTCCAGTACAGAACCAGGGTTGGTGAACGGAACTTCTGTAATCTTCAGTTGACATTGAAAGTCTATTGCAGGGGTCTTTAAACTATGGCCCTCCAGTTGTTCAGGAACTACAATTCCCATCATGCCTAGTCATGTCTGTGAATGTCAGAGTCTTACAATGCCTCATGGGACGTGTAGTTCTGCAACAGCTGGAGGGCCATAGTTTGAAGGCCTCAGGTCTATTATATCTTTAAAAACTACCAAAAGCATTTTCCTTTTTCTTCCCATTAACGCCAATAAATTTCACCAAAATGCAACATTTTGCCAATATCTCCAGAATTTCACTGAGATTTTGTGGAAATGTAAACTCGCGGTTTGGCCCCTCAGACTTTTATATGTTGCGTGTTATAAGACCTGCAAACCTCTACTGGAATCTCTGCTACCATACAGACAATGATGGGATGGTTGGAGGTGACCAAACCCACCCACAAATAAGAAGATTCAACCCATGAATTCTAATTCCTCCGACTTGTAGAGAAACATCCGATTCCAAAATCCCAAATTCCTCCCAATATTCGGTATGAACAGAATATGTCATATGGAATGATCCCGGCAATGCATTTGGGGAAAACATTGTAGGGACTCATGTGTTATGGAAGATATTTGGAGGGATTTTTCCTGCACAGATCAATGTAACGGCAGGCAGCAGCTGCACAGGAATAGACGGATCTGAACAATGCACTGTGAAGAGAGAGATTGAAGTCAGATTAGATTTCCTGCCTGTAGTCAGTCATTGGAAGAGAGGAAGGATTGTAGAATACAAATAGTAAGTGAAGCGATGTGTACCTACCCCGAGCATTGTGTACCAACACCCAGCAGCGTACCTACCCCAAGAATCATTCCTTTACTTCCCCAGCAATGCGTTCCTACCTCCAGTAATGTATGCCTACCCTATGCAATGTTTATTTGCCCCAAACAGTATGTAATTACCTCCCGGCAATGTGGACTTACCTTACAGCAAGACACGCAGCTAGAAGAAACTCCAGCTTGCGTTATTGGAACACAGGCTGAGGTCAGATTATTATCACTATACAGCAATAATGGAGAGTGCAGATTACAGTCACCTCACCTTTGTACGGCTCACACAGCACTCAGTGCCATCCTACCGGCTTCTATTAATACACATCAATGTGACTTGTCTCCCTGCAGGGTTGTCTACAGAAATACCCCACAGAGCCAGCACTGAGGCTATGAGAGGACAACATCCCACCTGGAATCCTCCCTAGATGGAGAGATGTACAGAAAACCCCACGGAGCAAGCACTGAGACTAGGAGAGGACAATGCTCCACCTGGAATCCTCCAAAGATGGAGCCATGTGCAGAAAACCCCAAAGAGCCAACAATGAGACTAAAAGAGGATGACACTCCACCTGGAATCCTCCCTAGATGGAGCCATGTACAGAAAACCCCACGGAGCCAACACTGAGACTAGGAGAGGACAATGCTCCACCTGGAATCCTCCAAAGATGGAGCCATGTGCAGAAAACCCCAAAGAGCCAACACTGAGACTAGGAGAGGACAATGCTCCGCCTGGAATCCTCCCTAGATGGAGCCATGTACAGAAAACCCCACAGAGCCAGCACTGACACTTACTGTATGTACCATTGGACATGGGGACCCCACCACATGGGCCACTTGCTGCCATTAGAAGACCACCTAAGAGGAATTTTGTGAGAGGATCTATGATCCACTTTACATCTACAACTGTTAACCCTCCCTTCAGTCTAGACTTGGCAAATCCCATTCCCTCTTTTTGTTACACGAGTTCAGTCACACTTGCTGCTGCATCCATGAAACAGCAGAAGCCTTTAAGGCCAAATATAGAGCCCAAATCAGCACTGACTTTTCATTACTTTTCATCTACTCCCCCTTGTTACATAATATCTTAATCTTTATACCCCCATGACACCCAACCTGGAATCCTCTCTAGATGGAGAAAACCCCACAGAGCCAGCACTGAGACTAAGAGAGGACAACACTCCACCTGGAATTCTCCCTAGATGGAGTTGGAGAGATGTACATAAAACCCCACAGAGCCAGCACTGAGACTAAGAGTGGACGACACTCCACCTGGAATCCTCTCTAGATGGAGTTGGAGAGATGCACATAAAACCCCACAGAGCCAGCACTGAGACTAAGAGTGGACGACACTCCACCTGGAATCCTCCCTAGATGGAGAGATGTACAGAAAACCCAGAACTGAGACTTACTGTATGTAACATTGGACAGGGTTACTGAATTTCAAAACATTATTTGCCCACAAGATGACGCTGCCAATTGATCTTGCCAAGCTGTGACTGGATTAGTCAGGAGCAGTCTGGCAGATGTAGTCTTGAAGGAGGATCCTAACTACAGCATCCATGGGCCACAACTACAAGGCCCATAAACACCTGGGGGCAGGAGGGAACATATAAAAATATAAGCAGTAGTTGGGGGAAGCATGCCAACTGGATAGGAGTGAGCAAGACTTGCTGTGTCAAGTTGTGCTGTGCCAAGCTGTGTTGTGCCAGAGAGAGAGCGGACTGCTGTGCTGAACACCGAAACCAGGAGGCTGATTTTAATGCAGACATCTGTTATCTAGAATCGCTGTCTAAGTCACCATCGCATTTGCTACCATCTGCTATGCCACTGCTTAAGGGGACCCCCACCTAGAGAGATAAACTCACGCGTGTAGTCCCACCCCACCTGCACAATTCCACCAGGAAGCCGAGACTGTACATGGCTTATCACAGGCCAATGTTTTTAAGGGCCCCAATGTTGCCAGCAGAAGCTAACCATAAAGCCTGTCCACAAATTCTTCCTAGATGATGCGTTGTACAGAAATACCCTCAGAGACAGCACTTAGACTAAGAAGGGATGAAGCTCCACCTAGAATCCTCCCTAGATGAAGCAATATATACAAAAACCCACAGAGCCAACACAGACTAAAAGAGGATGACGCTCCACCTGGAATCCTCCCTAGATGAAGTAATGTACAGAAAACCCCACAGAGCCAGCACTGAGATTCCGCCTGGAATCCTCCCTAGTAGTGTCAGGCAAACTGTTTGGCCTGTGCATGAATTCAGACCGAACATTGGCTGTTTGCCCGTTCGGTGAACACTCAAATTGTCAGGGCATTCGAACATTTGTTTGGCCTGCTCAGTGCCCCCCACTGCACACTGCATTGGAAGCCCTGACTGGCCAAAGCAATGAAGGATTTGCCCAATCAGGGCACAGAACACTGTCAGAGCCATAATTGGAGAAAGTAATGATGATTGTGCCCTGAGGACAGGGAGCCCATCTGCCCTGAGGACAGGGAGCCCATCTCCCCTGGGGACAGGTACCCCATCTATCCTGGGAATAGGGCTCCCACCTGCCCTGGGGAAGGGGGTTCCCATCAGCCCTGGGGACAAGGACCCCATCTCACTTAGGGACAGGGACTCCATCTTCCTTGGGGACAGGGACCCCATCTGCCCTGGGGACAGGACCCCCATCCCCCACTTGGGGATTTGGGGAGCATATCAGCAGGGTGGTTGGAGGCCGGCGGGGGTACAGTAGTATCAGTGCGGGGTGGGTGGAGGACAGGGGGTCTAGCAGTACCACTGTAGGGTGGCTGGAGGACAGGGGGGTCTAGCAGTACCATTATCCAGCTTTTTTTTCACTGCCCCCCGTGTGCTCTCCAGCCTCCCTGTGCTCTTTCACGGACCCCCCTCGTCCTCTACAGCCCTGCCGGCTTCCCCTGTCCCCTGTCTCGCTGGCTGCTGGGGGGGGTCTGTCAAGATGGAGAGCGGGGAAGGGGCCAGTAAATGTGTATTTTTCTGAATGGAGAGTCAGTGATCCATACAGATCACCGACTCTGTCCTAACCAATGACACCACAAAGCTTCTAATCCACTTCCTGGTAATTTCTCGCCTCCCTCCTCACGGGCTTACCTCTAAATAGTCTATCCCCACTTCAGTTCACTATGAACACTGCTGCCAGGCTCATCCACCTTAAAATCCGCTCAGCATCTGCTACACCCTTATGCCAATCCCTCCATTGGCTGCCACTCAACCAACAAATTAAATTCAAGATACTAACAATACCTTATAAAGCCATATAACTTATTACGGTATCCACTACAACCAATACCAACCAAATCGATCTCTTCACTCCTCCCAAGACCTCCTGCTCTCTACATCCCTTGTCACCTCATCCCATGCTCGCCTCGCTGACTTCTCCAGAGCATCTCCCATCCTCTGGAATGCTCTACCCCATTCTGTCCAACGTTCTCCTACTTTGTCCACCTTCAGACGATCCCTGAAAACTCATCTCTTCAGAGAAGCCTATCTGCCTCCCACCTAACAACTCTACATTTATCTTCTCCATCAGCCCATCCCCCACAGTTATTACCTCTTGTATCTCTTGACCTTCCCTCTTAGATTGTAAGCTCTAGGGAGCAGGGCCCTCTGATTCCTACTGTATTTAAGTTTATTGTATTTGCACTGTCTACCCTCAAGTTGTAAAGCGATGCGTAAACTGTTGGCGCTATATAAATCCTGTATAATAAAAATAATAATAATAATAACCAGATGATCAGGCTTACAGAGGTTCCCAGAGGCATGGTTGGGAAGCTGTCAGGCACCTGACTTGTTCTTAGATGGCTGCCACCTTTGAACCTGTTGGGCATTTGGTGGCTTCTCAGCAATTGCAAGGGGAATCTCCAGGAGCCTAAGCTGCAGAAAGAATTGGGCAAGGACCCATTCCTGAACATGAGGGCCCAACAGCTTACACAGTTTGCTGATGGTCCCTTCTGGGCAGCTGAGATGCAATATGTGGAGGATGGCTGCCACAAATGCATGTAATGTAGGAAGTGCAATATATGTGGGTGTGGCTTGAATGTGGGTGGGGACACAGCGGGCCCCATGATCTCCTATTGCCCGGGGGTCCCCATGAGTTGTCAGTCTGCCCCTGGTGGGAGCTGAATAAGTTTTCAAACATTGCCAAAGAGAGCACCATGTGAGGCCATAAGCTTTGAAAATGCTCCAGATTCTGGGTGCTCCACTTTGGATAAATTCTCATTACAATTACAGAAATAATAGAATGTGAATTGCATATATTGTGATGTTTGGGGGTTATTTAGCTTAATATAGAGCCCATCAGTGAGCTGAGTATACACCAGTTGTGCTGCTTAAGGGCTTCTTGGCCCACTCTTATTAAAGGAAAATAAATACAAGTTCAATAACAGAACAGTTGCCCATGCAGGGGTTTCAACTTCCCACAACAATAATGTTAATGAGAAATACCAAGCCATCTGGCTCTCTGGTCGGTACTGCTGCTCAGGCTTTGTCCTCTTGACCCTGTAGCAGTGTCCCTGTTTGGCACCCACTCTGTACCTCTGCTGGCATTCTCTTTCACTCCAACCCATAGGCTTGGGCCCTCCATCTGCCCGTACTGACATGCAAACTTCTCCCTTGCATACCTGGAATCCTCGGGAGAGTGGAACCCAGAACCCTGGTCCTGACTCTACTATTATCCCAGGACCCACCTGCCCAATTAATCTCCTGGCTGTTCCCATATCATGGTCCCAGGACTGGAGATTCCCTAAACAGGAGCATGCTTCTGTCCTGGCTGCAGCAACTTCTCCAACTTCTACTCCACCTCCCCTGAGCTATGCTCAGATTTGCCTTATAACAAGTGTGTGCAGCCGGTACACAACCTGGAGAATGTCTGGACTCACAACCTGGAGAATATCTGGACACACAATCTGGAGAATGCCTGGACACACAACCTGGAGAATGCCTGGACACACAACCTGGAGAATGCCTGGACACAAAACCTGGAGAATGTCGGGACACACAACATGGAGAATGTCGGGACACACAACCTGGAGAATGTCTGGACACACAACCTGGAGAATGTCTGGACACACACAACCTGGAGAATATCTGGACACACAACCTGGAGAATGCCTGGACACACAAGCTGGAGAATGTCTGGACACACAACGTGGAGAATGCCTGGACACACAACGTGGAGAATGCCTGGACACACAACCTGGAGAATATCTGGACACACACAACCTGGAGAATATCTGGATACACAACCTGGAGAATGTCAGGACACACAACTTGGAGAATGTCTAGACACACAACCTGGAGAATGTCTGGACACACAACCTGGAGAATGGCTGGACACACAACCTGGAGAATGTCTGGACACACAACTTGGAGAATGTCGGAACACACAACCTGGAGAATGTCTGGACACACAACCTGGAGAATGTCTGGACAAACAACCTGGAGAATTTCGGAACACACAACCTGGAGAATGTCTGGACACACAAACTGGAGAATGTCGGGCACACAAATTGGAGAATGTCTGGACACACAACCTGGAGAATGTCGGGACACACAACCTGGAGAATGTCGGGCACACAACCTGGAGAATGTCTGGACACACAACCTGGAGAATGTCAGGACACACAACTTGGAGAATGTCTGGACACACAACCTGGAGAATGTCAGGACACACAACTTGGAGAATGTCTGGACACTCAACCTGGAGAATGTCGGGATACACAACCTTGAGAATGTCTGGACACACAATTTGGAGAATGTCTGGATACACAACCTGGAGAATGTCGAGACACACAACCTGGAGAATGTCTGGATACACAAACTGGAGAATGTCAGGACACACAACCTGGAGAATATCTGGACACACAACCTGGAGAATGTTGGGCACACAACCTGGAGAATGTCTGGACACACAACCTGGAGAATGTCTGGACACACAACCTGGAGAATGTCAGGACACACAACTTGGAGAATATCTGGAAACACAACCTGGAGAATGTCGGGCACACAACCTGGAGAATGTCTGGACACACAACCTGGAGAATGTCTGGATACACAACCTGGAGAATGTCGAGACACACAACCTGGAGAATGTCAGGACACACAACTTGGAGAATATCTGGAAACACAACCTGGAGAATGTCGGGCACACAACCTGGAGAATGTCTGGACACACAACCTGGAGAATGTCTGGATACACAACCTGGAGAATGTCGAGACACACAACATGAAGAATGTCTGGATACACTACCTGGAGAATGTCGAGACACACAACCTGGAGAATGTCAGGACACACAAACTTGAGAATATCTGAACACACAACCTGGAGAATGTCAGGCACACAACATGGAGAATGTCTGGACACACAACCTGGAGAATGTCGGGCACACAACCTGGAGAATGTCAGGACACACAACTTGGAGAATGTCTGGACACACAACCTGGAGAATGTCTGGACACACAACCTGGAGAATGTCTGGACACACAACCTGGAGAATGTCGGGCACACAACCTGGAGAATGTCTGGACACACAACCTGGAGAATGTCAGGACACACAACTTGGAGAATGTCTGGACACACAACCTGGAGAATGTCAGGACACACAACTTGGAGAATGTCAGGACACTCAACCTGGAGAATGTCGGGATACACAACCTTGAGAATGTCTGGACACACAATTTGGAGAATGTCTGGATACACAACCTGGAGAATGTCGAGACACACAACCTGGAGAATGTCTGGATACACAAACTGGAGAATGTCAGGACACACAACCTGGAGAATATCTGGACACACAACCTGGAGAATGTTGGGCACACAACCTGGAGAATGTCTGGACACACAACCTGGAGAATGTCTGGACACACAACCTGGAGAATGTCAGGACACACAACTTGGAGAATATCTGGAAACACAACCTGGAGAATGTCGGGCACACAACCTGGAGAATGTCTGGACACACAACCTGGAGAATGTCTGGATACACAACCTGGAGAATGTCGAGACACACAACCTGAAGAATGTCTGGATACACTACCTGGAGAATGTCGAGACACACAACCTGGAGAATGTCAGGACACACAAACTTGAGAATATCTGAACACACAACCTGGAGAATGTCAGGCACACAACCTGGAGAATGTCTGGACACACAACCTGGAGAATGTCAGGCACACAACCTGGAGAATGTCAGGACACACAACTTGGAGAATGTCTGGACACACAACCTGGAGAATGTCTGGACACACAACCTGGAGAATGTCTGGACACACAACCTGGATCCAACACACAGGTCTGTAAGAGGTCCAACA
>BLSH010499686.1:1225-18937 GCA_018402905.1 Glandirana rugosa
CACTCCAAGGACGACAACGACATTCCCTGTCTAATAACAAGATTTTCAATGATTTTAGAACAATAATCTGTCCCTTACAGCAACAGCAGGAACCTCACCCTATAGGAGTAGGCGATGATTTTAGAACAATAATCTGTCCCTTACAGCAACAGCAGGACCTCTCCCTTTAGAACTAGGAGATGATTTTAGAACAATAATCTGTCCCTTACAGCACCAGCTGGATCCTCTCCCTTTAGAACTAGGAGATGATTATAGAACAATAATTTGTCCCTTAAAGCACCAGCAGGAACCAGACCCTATAGGAGTAGGCAATGATTTTAGAACAATAATCTGTCCCTTACAGCAACAGCAGGAACCTCTCCCTTTAGAACTAGGAGATGATTTTAGAACAATAATCGATCCCTTACAGCAACAGCAGGAGCCGCTCCCTTTAGAACTAGGAGATGATTATAGAACAATAATCTGTCCCTTACAGCACCAGCAGCAACCTGACCCTATAGGAGTAGGAGATGATTTTAGAACAATAATCCGTTCCTTACAGCAACAGCAGGAACCTGACCTTATAGGAGTAGGTGATGATTTTAGAACAATATTCTGTCCCTTACAGTAACAACAGGAACCTCTCCCTTTAGAACTATGAGATTAATTTTAGAACAATAATCTGTCCCTTACAGCAACAGCAGGAACCTCTCCCTTTAGAACTAGGAGATGATTTTAGAACAATAATCTGTCCCTTACAGCACCAGCGGGAACCTCTCCCTTTAGAACTAGGAGATGATTTTAGAACAATAATCTGTCTCTTAAAGCCCCAGCAGGAATTTGACCCTATAGAAGTAGGCGTTGATTTTAGAACAATAATCTGTCCCTTACAGCAACAGCAGAAACCTGACCCTATAGGAGTAGGCAATGATTTTAGAACAATAATCTGTCCCTTACAATAACAGTAGGAACCTCTCCCTTTAGAACTAGGAGATGATTTTAGAACAATAATCTGTCCATTACAGCAACAGCAGGAACCTGACCCTATAGGAGTAGGCAATGATTTTAGAACAATAATCTGTCCCTTACATTAAATGCAGGAACCTGACCCTATAGGAGTAGGCGATGATTTTAGAACAATAATCTGTCCCTTACAGCAACAGCAGGAACCTGACCCTATAGGAGTAGGCAATGATTTTAGAACAATAATCTGTCCCTTACAGCAACAGCAGGAACCGGATCCTATAGGAGTAGGCGAAGATTTTAGAACAATAATCTGTCCCTTACAGCAACAGCAGGAATCTGACCCTATAGGAATAGGCGATGGTTTTAGAACAATAATCTGTCCCTTACAGCAACAGCAGGAACCTCACCCTATAGGAGTAGGCGAGGATTTTAGAACAATAACCTGTCCCTTACAGCAACAGCAGGAACCTGACCCTATAGGAGTAGGCAATGATTTTAGAACAATAATCTGTCCCTTACAGCAACAGCAGGAACCGGATCCTATAGGAGTAGGCGAAGATTTTAGAACAATAATCTGTCCCTTACAGCAACAGCAGGAATCTGACCCTATAGGAATAGGCGATGATTTTAGAACAATAATCTGTCCCTTATAGCAACAGCAGGAACCTCTTCCTTTAGAACTAGGAGATGATTTTAGAACAATAATCTGTCCCTTACAGCCCAAGCAGGAACTGGACCCTATAGGACTAGGCAATGATTTTAGAACAATAATCTGTCCCTTACATTAACAGCAGGAACCTGACCCTATAGGAGTAGGCGATGATTTTAGAACAATAATCTGTCCCTTACAGCAACAGCAAGAACCAGACCCTATAGGAGTAGGCAATGATTTTAGAACAATAATCTGTCCCTTACAGCAACAGCAGGAACCGGATCCTATAGGAGTAGGCGAAGATTTTAGAACAATAATCTGTCCCTTACAGCAACAGCAGGAATCTGACCCTATAGGAATAGGCGATGGTTTTAGAACAATAATCTGTCCCTTACAGCAACAGCAGGAACCTCACCCTATAGGAGTAGGCGAGGATTTTAGAACAATAACCTGTCCCTTACAGCAACAGTAGGAACCTGACCCTATAGGAGTAGGCGATGATTTTAGAACAATAATCTGTCCCTTATAGCAACAGCAGGAACCTCTTCCTTTAGAACTAGGAGATGATTTTAGAACAATAATCTGTCCCTTGCAGCCCAAGCAGGAACTGGACCCTATAGGACTAGGCAATGATTTTAGAACAATAATCTGTCCCTTACATTAACAGCAGGAACCTGACCCTATAGGAGTAGGCGATTATTTTAGAACAATAATCTGTCCCTTACAGCAAAAGCAGGAACCTGTCCCTATAGGAGTAGGCGATGATTTTAGAACAATAATCTGTCCCTTACAGCAACAGCAGGAACCTGACGCTTTAGGAGTAGGCGATGATTTTAGAAAAATAATCTGTCCCCTACAGCAACAGAGGGAACCTCTACCTTTAGAACTAGGAGATGATTTTAGAACAATAATCTGTCCCTTACAGCACCAGCTGGAACCTCTCCCTTTAGAACTAGGAGATGATTATAGAACAATAATCTGTCCCTTACAGCACCAGCAGGAACCGGACCCTAAAGGAGTAGGCAATGATTTTAGAACAATAATCTGTCCCTTACAGCAACAGCAGGAACCTGATCCTATAGGAGTAGGCGATGATTTTAGAACAATAATCTGTCCCTTAGAGCAACAGCAGGAACCTCACCCTATAGGAGAAGGCAATGATTTTAGAACAATAATCTCTCCCTTACAGCAACAGCAGGAACCTCTCCCTTTAGAACTAGGAGATGATTTTAGAACAATAATCTGTCCCTTACAGCACCAGCAGTAACCTCTCCCTTTAGAACTAGGAGATGATTTTAGAACAATAATCTGTCCCTTACAGCCCAAGCAGGAACTGGACCCTATAGGACTAGGCAATGATTTTAGAACAATAATCTGTCCCTTCCATTAACAGCAGGAACCTGACCCTATAGGAGTAGGCGATTATTTTAGAACAATAATCTGTCCCTTACAGCAAAAGCAGGAACCTGTCCCTTTAGGAGTAGGCGATGATTTTAGAAAAATAATCTGTCCCCTACAGCAACAGCGGGAACCTCTACCTTTAGAACAAGGAGATGATTTTAGAACAATAATCTGTCCCTTACAGCACCAGCTGGAACCTCTCCCTTTAGAACTAGGAGATGATTATAGAACAATAATCTGTCCCTTACAGCACCAGCAGGAACCGGACCCTAAAGGAGTAGGCAATGATTTTAGAACAATAATCTGTCCCTTACAGCAACAGCAGGAACCTGATCCTATAGGAGTAGGCGATGATTTTAGAACAATAATCTGTCCTTTACAGCAACAGCAGGAACCTGACCCTATAGGAGAAGGCAATGATTTTAGAACAATAATCTCTCCCTTACAGCAACAGCAGGAACCTCTCCCTTTAGAACTAGGAGATGATTTTAGAACAATAATCTGTCCCTTACAGCAACAGCAGGAGCCGCTCCCTTTAGAACTAGGAGATGATTATAGAACAATAATCTGTCCCTTACAGCACCAGCAGCAACCTGACCCTATAGGAGTAGGAGATGATTTTAGAACAATAATCCGTTCCTTACAGCAACAGCAGGAACCTGACCTTATAGGAGTAGGTGATGATTTTAGAACAATATTCTGTCCCTTACAGTAACAACAGGAACCTCTCCCTTTAGAACTATGAGATTAATTTTAGAACAATAATCTGTCCCTTAGAACAACAGCAGGAAGCTCTCCCTTTAGAACTAAGAGATGATTCTAGAACAATAATCTCTCCCTTACAGCAACAGCAGGAACCTGACCCTATAGGAGTAGGCAATGATTTTAGAACAATAATCTGTCCCTTACAACAACAGCAGGAAGCTCTCCCTTTAGAACTAAGAGATGATTCTAGAACAATAATCTGTCCCTTACAGCAACAGCAGGAACCTGACCCTATAGGAGTAGGCAATGATTTTAGAACAATAATCTGTCCCTTAGAGCAACAGCAGGAACCTGACCCTATAGGAGTAGGCGATGATTTTAGAACAATAATCTGTCCCTTACAGCAACAGCAGGAACCTGACCCTATAGTTGTAGGCGATGATTTTAGAACAATAATCTGTCCCTTACAGCAACAGCAGGAACCTGACCCTATAGGAGTAGGCGATGATTTTAGAACAATAATCTGTCCCTTAAAGCAACAGCAGGAACCTGACCCTATAGGAGTAGGCGATGATTTTAGAACAATAATCTGTCCCTCAAAGCAGTAGACTCTACCTGGTCCAGAATCAGATCGTTCTATAATGCAGGATGAGATCTGAAATCTGTCCCTCAAAGCAGTAGACTCTACGTAGTCCAGAATCAGATCGTTCTGTAATGCAGGATGAAATCTGCAATCTGTCCCTTAAAGCAGTAGTAGTAATAAATTCTTAGTCCACAATCAGATCGTTCTGTAATGCAGGATGAGATGTTATTAATATCTGCAATCTGTCCCTCACAGCGCTGGCAGCATCCTCTCCCTAGACTAGCCTGAGAGCATGTGACCTGCAGCACTACGTGACTCCAGCTTATACAGAGGCTGGGTCACATGATGCACTGGCCAATCACAGCCATGCCATTGGTAGGCATGGCTGTGATGGCTTCTAAGGGGAAACCAGTGAAACACTTGTTGATTGGCTGCCCTGGAGCTATTCAACATGCATGATCAAATACCTGAACCCAGAACCCAAACTTTTTTCAAATGTCCGGGTCCGCGTCACGGACACCCCAAAGTTCGGTGCGGACCCGAACTTTACTCATTAGTAATGATCTTAACATTTTGACTAAAATCCTAGCCAATCAGATCTCTAACTTTATAGGTCAGTACATCCACAGGGACCAAGTAGGTTTTATACTGGGGAGACAGGGTCCGGATCAGGTTAGGAGAGTGATTGACATCACATCTTTCTTGAGATCAGGCTGGGATAATAGCACACGTCAAGAGGGGTTCCTTCTCTCTTTAGACATGAGGAAGGCCTTTGATACTTGTATCCTGGTCCTGCCTGCTCCCTGTCCTACAGCACTGGGGCTTTGGTCGGTACTTTTTAAATATAATAAAAGCTCTTTACTCCAACCCAGGAGCTAAAATCAAACTTCAAGGCTACCATTCCTCACCCTTTCTGGTGAGGTCGGGTACACGGCAGGGATGCCCTCTCTCCCCACTGATTTTCATCCTGGTTATCGAAATCCTGGCGATTGCTCTTAGATCCAACCCGGACATCCATGGGGTTAAATGTGGCACACAAACCCACAAATGTGCTTTATATGCTGACGATCTCATGCTTTTTGTCACAGAACCTTTAGTATCCCTTCCAAATATATGCAAGAACCTGGACGAGTTCTGTAAGATTTCGGGGTTACACGTAAATTACTCTAAATCCCTAGCCCTAAATATAACTTTACCAGTCCATCTGGTCGGCTCCCTGAAAAATAACTTCTGATTTGGGTGGGTTGATAAAACTCTCCCTTACTTAGGAGTCTGCATCACGCCCTCCATAACTGACTTATATGCTGCAAACTACCCCCCTATGTTTTGATAATTGGGATATGACTTACGGATGGACAAACTAGTGCTCCCGTCGTTGGGAAGGGTTAATTCAATTAAAATGAACCTGCTCCCGAAGCTCATATATCTTTTTCGATCTCTCCCTATTCCAATCCCAAGGGACCCTCTCAAAAAATTCCAAGCCAAAATCACACGCTTCATCTGGGGTAACAAGGGCCACAGACTAAACAAAGAAACCCTGTTTAGGACCAGGGATCAGGGTGGCTTGGGTCTCCCAAACTTACTCTGGTACTATCGAGCTGTCCAACTCTCCCAACTCTCGATCATATACTTTAAAAGTGCCACCCCGACTGGGTTCACATAGAAAGACAAGCAATCCCTAAACACACTATTGACTTTCTGCTATGGTGCCCCCCCAAAGCGAGACCTCCTGTCCTGGCCCCTACCTTATTGCATTCCCTGGCCCTTTGGGATAGCATTAAAAATGCTTTTCTGACTTCCTTTTGGAGACCGCTCTCCCACTTGTTCCGTAACCCGTCTTTCCCCCCTGGGATGGACATTTCGGCTTTTCGTTGGTGGCTGGACAAAGGTCTGTATAAGATTGGACATTTTGTCAATTCCATGGGCACCCTATCCTTAACTCACTGCGTGAGTACACTAGACATGCCGATATCCAAAAAATTTAGGCTTCAACAAATTTCTCACTTCATTAAATCTCTTGGGACAGACAAATCCACCCCTCTCTCACTAACAGCATATGAAGCCTGGTGTGCTCAAGCCATGGAGCAGAGGGGGGGCATATCAGTGATTTATCGATCACTTGCCTCCTCCCTCGGAAAGGCCTGTTATATGGGAGAGTGAGCTGGGGTCGGAGTGGAGCTTGGAGGTCTGGCATAGGGCCTTCTCAGGGTCGTACAAGGGTGTTCTCAACATAACCCTGATTGAAGCAAATTTGAAGGTCCTGACCCGCTGGTATCTAGTCCCCTGCAGAATCGCCAGACACTACCCCACCTCCTCCCCCCCTCTGCTTTTATAACTGTGGCTTAACAGGAACTATGCTCCACACTTGGTGGGAATGCCCTAAGCTCAGGAGTCTTTGGAAGAAACTGTTTCATTTACTTAGGAAAATTACAGGATTTTAGATTCCAAAGATCCCGCAAATTGCTCTTCTAAAATTTTTGGGCCTAGAAATTCCAAAACTGTCTAGACGCTTCATTGCCTTTGTCCAATTGCTAGGGCTTGGAAATGTCCCACTGTCTCTTTTAACCAGTTCATAAAGAAAATTTCCTGAATCATGACACAAGAAAAGATGGCTATTATCCTTTTGGACATGGTGGAGAGACATGATGCAACCTGGGAGCCCTGGCTTGCACATGTCTGTCATTCATAGCCTCTCCCTCCCCAGTACAGATTTGGTTTAACAGGTGGTGTGTCCAGTCTCTGTCACCGGCTCTTCCCCCCTTTCTATCTCGCCTTGCTTCTACCTTCTATCCTTTCTTCTCTTATTTCTAGCTTTTTTTCTTCCCTACTTCTTCTTCTTTCTCCAGTCTACGCTCCCTCTTCGGTTCCAGTACATGCTTGACTTTTTAGATTTCTAGGCATTAGTGGTATCACTACTACACAGTTTCTGCTGATTGTATCTTCCGCCCTCATCAGATCAGAATTTGAGAGGGCATATTGCCTTCCTGGGGTAACCCCTTTTTTTTTCTTTTTTCTTGGGGTCCCTCTCCCCTTGAGCCATAGTCTCTGAGTTCACATTCTGCTTCCACCATAAGGACTACTATGAACTTTTCTATCCCTATTAGCTGCTGGACTTTTCTGGAACCCATGACTATTGGACTACCCAGGGAGGGCCCCTGGTGTTATGGGATAGTCATTTCTCTGAGCATTTATTCATCACGATTGGAGTTTTTGCTGTCTCGGGGCTCTGGAATCCTCTCGGGTCTTTTGGTATAGCGACCCCCTTTGCACCCCTGCAACCAGACTCTGGGGGGGGCATGTCTCCTTCCGTGGCACAGTTTGTTCCCATTTGGGGTGCTGTGGGGGGACATGCTTCCTTCCCTTTGTACATCCCCTTTTTTTCCTTTCGGGAATAGCCCTGTAATAAGGAGGTCAGACGGAAGATTTGTCATTCTCGAACGTGTAGGCTGCTCACTGTTATGATACATTTGTTCTGTAGTTTTGGCTGTCTCGGGGCTCTGGAATCCTCTAGGGTCTTTTGGTATAGCGACCCCCTTTGCAACCCGCAACCGGACTCTGGGGGGGGCATGTCTCCTTCCGTGCCACAGTTTGTTCCCATTTGGGGTGCTGTGGGGGGGACATGCTTCCTTCCCTTTGTACATCCCCTTTTTTTCCTTTCGGGAATAGCCCTGTGATAAGGAGGTCGGACGGAAGATTTATCATTCTCGAACGTATAGGCTGCTCGTTTTTACTGATACATTTGTTCTGATTTATCTTTATGATTTCTGCAATGTACTGTCATACCTATGGTGTTTAAACTCAATAAAAATCTATTGGAGAAAAAAAAAAGTCAACAATCAAGAGAAGACTTCACCAGAGTGAATACAAAGGGTTCACCACAAGATGTAAACCATTGGTGAGCCTCAAAAACAGGAAGGCCAGATTAGAGTTTGCCAAACAACATCTAAAAAGCCTTCACAGTTCTGGAACAACATCCTATGGACAGATGAGACCAAGATCAACTTGTACCAGAGTGATGGGAAGAGAAGAGTATGGAGAAGGAAAGGAACTGCTCATGATCCAAAGCATACCACCTCATCAGTGAAGCATGGTGGTGTTAGTGTCATGGCGCGGGCATGTATGGCTGCCAATGGAACTGGTTCTCTTGCATTTATTGATGGTGTGACTGCTGACAAAAGCAGCAGGATGAATTCTGAAGTGTTTCGGGCAATATTATCTGCTCATATTCAGCCAAATGCTTAAGAACTCATTGGACGGCACTTCACAGTGCAGATGGACAATGACCCAAAGCATACTGCGAAAGCAACCAAAGAGTTTTTTAGGGAAAGAAGCGGAATGTTATGCAATGGCCAAGTCAATCACCCGACCTGAATCCGATTGAGCATGCATTTCACTTGCTGAAGACAAAACGGAAGAGGAAATGCCCCAAGAACAAGCAGGAACTGAAGACAGTTGCAGTAGAGGCCTGATAGAGCATCACCAGGGATGAAACCCAGCGTCTGGTGATGTCTTTGTGTTCCAGACTTTAGGCTGTAATTGACTGCAAAGGATTTGCAAACAAGTATTAAAAAGTGAAAGTTTGATTTATGATTGTGGGAGGCACATATACAAACTGTTGTAATTCCTACACCGTTCACCTGATTGGAAGTAAATACCCTCAAATTAAAGCTGAAAGTCTGCAGTTAAAGCACATTTTGTTTGTTTCATTTCAAATCCATTGTGGTCGTGTATAGAGCCAAAATGATTAGAATTGTGTCAATGTCCCAATATTTATGGACCGAACTGTATTTATATATTGCACAATGTATAGGAAACCATATGTATTGGCTAATATATATATATATACCACTTCCATATTCATCAGAAGTATTTAAGGAACTTTTGAAATTTACCTCTGATAAAGTTGATGCCCCTTGGTTAATAGTAGGGGACTTTAACAACTATATGGATCCTCTCTTAGATAAATATGGGACGAATATGGGACAAACGACCTTGGCAGGGACCTCTTTTGCTGGTTATGTGAGAGAGATAGGCTTAATAGATATATGGAGAATGTTACACCCCACTACAAGAGAATACTCATGTTTCTCTAGTAGCCATAAGGCTCTTTCCAGAATAGATTTAGCGCTAGCTACCTCAGCAATGTTACCAGTCATATTGGAGGCAACTTATGCAGCCAGGGGGCTGTCAGAACACTCACCACTGGTTCTTAAATTCATTTTATGCCCTACTCAGATTCAAAGGTTATGGAAGATAAATCCATATTGGTCTGATCTCTTCCCCTCTAAGGAGAGTATCATATCTGATATTTCGGCCTTTATTGACTCCCGGATATATTGGGACTCAATAAAGGCATATATAAGGGGCATATTTTTTTTTCAAATTTCATAAATTAAAAAAAAAAAAAAAAACTTGGGAAAGGACTGTGGCTGAGGCAGTACTACAGGCCTAAATTAGATATATCGCAAACTCTACTATAGAAAATCAACAGCTGTGAATACAACAAGCATATGCAGATATCGCACGTAAAAAAGGAGAGCAGAAATGTTTTTTCCTTCAGCAACCCTATTTTGAAGACACAGAAAATACAGGTCACCTTTTCCCAACAATAGTAAAGACTCAAAGGCCAATGTCACAAGTAATGGAATTGAAAGTATCTCCAACTAAAAAGTGAGAACTACTATAGAGATATCTGCAGGGTTTCTGGAATTTTTTAAGAACCTGTATAGCAGTACAGTATCTTATGAAAGTATCAAGCTGAAACACTTCCTTAACTCTATCACATTAAAAGAGATATCCGCAACTGATAAAGAGATGTTAGATAGGCCTCTGACTTTGGAGGAATTACAGGCTGCCTCCGCTAGTATGCCTAATAATAAATCACCAGGCATAGACGGGTTACCAAGTGAGGTTTATAAAGTATATGGTGCTAAGCTATTGCCAGAACTGTGTTTAATTCAGCAGTGGAGAGTGGCCGTCTACTGCCCTCTATGAATGAGGCGATCATCATAGTCTTATTAAAACCTGATAAGAATCCCAAAAATCCAGAATCATACCATCCAATATCTTTGCTTACATCGGATGTAAAGCTATTTGCAAAAGTATTAGCTAATAGATTAGCAAAGGTTATAGCTAAAATAGCACACCCAGATTAAACTGGTTAAACTGGTTTAATTCAAGATAGATCTAGCACAGTAAAAATAAGGCGGTTGTTTTTAAACTTGCAGGTACCCTCTGTAAATATAGGAAATAGAGCTATATTGGCTCTTGATGCAGCAAAAGCCTTTGATAATATAGGTTTTTATGGAACTGTTTAGAGAAGTTTGGATTTGGATCCCAATTTATAAAATGGATAAAACTTCTCTATACTGATCTAGTAGCGAGAGTCCAAGTAAATGGACATGTATCTGTTCCTTTTTCCTTAAAACGAGGTACAAGACAGGGGTGTCCATTATCACCTCAACATTTACTTAAATGGTTTAAACAAGTAGGGAAAATATGGAACAGACTACCATTAACAGTTATTTGTAGAGCTAATTTGATAAAAATGGTATGGATGCGACAATTACTATATTTTTTGCATAATTGTCCAATATTCTTCAAACAAGTAGATGCTCTGTTTAGAGAGCTGATCTGGAGACATAAACATGCTCGGATTGGTTTGGGAACATTACAGCTATGTAAAGATAAAGGAGGTCTGGCTGTTCCTAACGCCAGACAGTACTATTTAGCATCACAACTACAGCAACTATATGGTTGGAACGCTGTAAATCAAAAAGACTCCATACAGCAAATTATGCTTTCTCAATTACATATGGAACCACTTGTGCAGTCAATAATAGCTCACCAGTTTTATAATAAGCAATGTTTTCCTACATTTCATTTAATTTATAAAATATGGAATGCTGTTCAACAAGAGACTTTACAGGAGGGGTATATACAATATATGCCTATATGGAAAAACCCACAATTACCAGAAATAGGGAAACTGGAAAGTTTTGACCTATGGAAAAGAGATGATATAGTTTACTGCATCAGCTTTTAGATAACGAGATCTTAAAACCATCTGATAAACTAGTAGAGAAACATAAGTTGCCCAATGGACTATTTTTTCAATATTTACAGCTACGAAATGCCATACAGAATCAGGCCAAAACTTTTCAAATTAAGTATAGTCCATCTTTAATATTAGCATTGGCAGTGACTGTAAGACACTCCAAACAGGGACTCATTGGACTCCAAAGGATAGAGGGAACAAAAACACATACGGGCAGTTTAGGGCGATGACGCAGAGATTTGCAGACTCTTTGTGAGGAAGAGTGGGATCAAGCTTTAAAAAATTAATTTAGAGCATCATTGTCTTCGTCACAATGTTTAACTCAATTATTTATTATCCACAGATCCCATTATGCCCCTCTAAAGCTATACTCTTGGGGCAAAGCTACTACATCAAATTGTCCAAGATGCATCAATGACACGGGTACACTGATACATATGTTGTGGCGATGCCCCAAATCATTCTGTTATTGGGAGAGTATGTTCGATACTTTAAACACACCATGCTCTACACAGGTACAGTGAAACCCAACAATAGCACTGTTGGGAATTATCCCAGGAGATATTCTTCCAATAAAAATGCATGAGATGTGGATAAGATCAATGTATATGGCCCGTAAATTTAATATTACGAAAATGGATATCAAATTCTCCACCAACAATAACACAATGGACTGAAGCTATTAACCTTAATCTTAATCGGGAAAAAAAATTGCATATAGACATAGGAGAAGCCCTAAAAAGTTCCAAAAAAATTGGTTTTGGTGGCTAGCACCTAATTTAGACACTCAGTTGAGCAACTAGGTGAACAAGTAGAAGAAAAAAAAGCTAAATGTAAATTAATTTGTTAAGGGGGAAAGGAGGGAGATAAAGAAAGAGGAAAAGAGGGATAAAAGAGGAAAAGAATTTAAAGTTGTGCATATATATACATAATTATGACAATAGTTACACTCAAGGAAAAAAAAATGTCGTATTACTAAGTAAAAGATAGAGGAATAATCTGGGAAAGATATACAATTACATTTATGGACAATAAAATAAGGTGCATTTTTTTTTTTTTGTATGTGTGGGGCTGGTAATGTATTTGATATTTTTTATGTGTATTATGAGTTTTTATGTGTATTGTACATGATTTATTATTTTATTTGGAAAAAAAATTATAATAAAAATGATATGACTGAAAAAAAAATCAATAGCAAAAGAAGTCATTAAAACAATAGTTTTTAAAGGAGCAGTGATTTTAATGATGAATAAATTGAAACAATAAAAATGAAAAATTTCTTTAAATATCATGCCTGGAGGGGTCCCCTTAGTCTGCCTGTAAAGTGGCGCATCTGTGTGATGTTTAGAACAGTGCCGCAGCAAAATTACATTTCTAAAGAAAAAAAGTCATATAAAATCACTTGTGGCTGTAATGTATTGCCGGCTCCCGGCAATACAGATCAGAAATCACTGAACAAAAATTGCATGGGGCCCTTCAGGTCTGGAATGGATTTTAACAGGGGAATTCCATGCCAAAATTAAAAAAAAATTGACATGGGGTCCCCCCAAAATCCATACCAAACCCTTATCCGAGCATCAGAGGATGGAGGGACAAGCAAGCCCCTCCTGAACCATACCAGGCCACATGCCCTCAAAATGGGGGATGGGTGCTTTGGGGCAGGGGGGCTCTGGGCCCCCCACATTAAAGCACCTTGTCCCCATGTTGATGGGAACAAGGGCCTCTTCCCAACAACCCAGGGCTGTGGTTGTTGGGGTCAGAAGGCAGGGGGCTTATCGTAACCTGGAAGCCCCCTTTAATAAGGGGCCCCCAGATCCTGTACCCCTATGTGAATGTGTATGGGGTACATTGTACCCCTACCCATTCACCAAAAAAGTAGTGTAGTGTGACAAAAGAAAGTAGCCAGTTTTTGACAAGTCCTGTATTAAAAATGTTTCTTCTTCCCCGCTTCTTCCTCCTCCAATGATGTGATGGGGCGAATGATGTCATTCAGAGACCCCACCCCTTGTGACTTCACTGCCAATGATTGGTCTGTGATGTCATAAGGGATGGGGTCACCGGATGACGTCACCAGGTGGCCCCACCCCATGGCTTTATATATCAATGCACGTGGCAGACGCAGCATTATACCGGGAGAGTGCATCGAGGCAACATCAGAGGAAGAACAGGGGGAGAAGACAGCAGAGACAGAAGACCTGGCAAAAGAGCAGAAGAAAGACAGCACCAGAAAAGAGCAGAAGACCCCACAAAAGAGCAGAAGACAGCGCAGAGAGGGAGAATAACTGGCAAAAGAGCAGAAGACAGCACAGAGAGGGAGAAGAACTGGCAAAAGAGCAGAAGACAGCACAGAGAGGGAGAAGAACTGGCAAAAGAACAGAAGAAAGAAGACCCCCTCATAAGAAAAAGAAGGCCCCCGCAAAAGAGCATAAGAAAGAAGATGCCGGAGAGGGGAGAAGAAATCGAAAGAGATGCCGGAGCTGCCTTAATAAAATACTTTAAAGCCCTGTGTATTGTGTTTTTTTGGCACTTAGGTGAATGGGTAGGGGTACAATGTTCCCCATACTCATTCACAGGGTGGGAGGCCGGGATCTGGATCTTTTTAAAGGGGGCTTCCAGATTCCAATAAGTCCCCGCCCACAGACCCTGACAACCACAGCCCAAGGTTATCTGGAAGAGGCTCTTGTCCCCATCAACATGCATTGGGGTGGGGGACGCAGAGCCCCCCTCCCCAAAGAACCCACCCCCCATGTTGAGGGCATGTGGCCTAGTATGGTTCAGGAGGGGGGCTGTTCGCTCATCCCCCCTATCCTGCCCATCCTGGCTGCATGCTCGGATAAGGGTCTGGTATGGATTTTGGGGGGACCCCCATGTCAATTCTTTTTAAAAAAATTGGCGTGGTGGGGGGGCCCCTCACAATCAATACTGCACCTGAAGGGCCTGGTATGGACCTGGGGGACCACAAGCATTTTTTTCCATCTTTTTACATTCAGTTGTCAGCTACCACATGTGCATGGTTGTTACCATAATATTAATGCCTCAAATGCAAAACATTATTGTATAGAACGAAAAGAATCCAAGATTAGTAGTTGTATTTTCTATGTATGAGTGTGCCCAGGTCTGTGGCATAGTGGTATGTTGTCATACATTCAACTTGACAGACTAGCTTTGTAGTCAGCAGGAATAGTTATCCAATGCACATCATGTTGGTTGATTCCAGAATTTTAACTCTTCAAATGCATGCAATGGTATGTGATTATTCAATAATATGGTGTGGAACTCCAGAATCCAGCTAATCAAAAATCCAGACAAAAAACGGCATAGGTTCCCCCCTCCGTCAATACCAGGCCCTTATCCGAGCATGCAGCCTTGAGGCTGACCGAGTGCGACCGAGACCGAGATGACCGAGTGCCCACCTCCTGAACCATACCAGGCCGCATGCCCTCAACATGGGGGGTGGGTGCTTTGGGGCAGGGGGGCTCTGCACCCCCCACCCCAAAGCACCTTGCCCCCATGTTGATGGGGAGAAGGGCCTCTTCCCGGCAACCCTGGGCTGTAGTTGTCGGGGTTTGTGTAACAAGAGGGCCCCCAGATCCTGGCCCCCCCATTTGAATGAGTATGGGGTACAACATACCCCTACCCATTCACACAAAAATTGTCAAATTGTAAAAACTCCAAGCGACATCTTTTGTCCAATCTTTTATGTCAAAAATGTTAAAAAAGTGTTCCGTAATGAACATTCATAGTCAAACATGGTGCCGGATAGACCGAAAAATAGTACACAATGTAAACGCTCCTCCTTGATGGGAGGGCTCCCGCTGTATGCGCTCTGTGCACTTTGACAGTTCTTTTCTAGGCAAGGGCAGGGCCACCTGGGTACGCAACCCGGGGACCCCGCCTCCTCTGACATCATTTGCTGGCATGTGATGTCAGAAGGGGCGGAGTAACCTGGTTACGTCACTGGGTGGCCCACCCTTGACAATATAACACCTGTCAAAGTGGAGAGACTGCAGTCGACAGCAACCCCCCATCGAGAGTGGAGCGTTTAGGTCTGTGTCTATTTTTCTGGTCTGCCAGGCGCCATGATCAACCCTGGATGTACATCGTGGGACACTTTTTTAACATTTTTTAAGTAAAAGATTGGAAAAAAATGTCTTTATTTTTAAACACTCTCTTGCCCCCCCCCCCCATGCTGACCTCCAGGCTGCATGCTCATATAAGGTTCTGGTATGGATTTTGGGAGATCCCACCCTGTTTTGTAAAAAATGTTGGTGTGGGCTTCCCCTTAAAATCTATACCTGACCCGAGGGACTTGGTATGGATTGAGGGGGGACCCCATGCCATTTTTTTTATTCTGTACTGCCGGGAGCTGGTAATACATTACAACTGCAAGCAAGTTGAAATTAAATTTTTTATCATATAAAATGACATCATTTTATATGTGGGGGAGGATGTGGTAGCTATATTTGGTGTGGGTGGGGTTCATTGATTTGTTTGGCATCACCACACATTTGCTTCCTGCCCATGTGCACACATCATTTCTTGTTTACAGCCACATTACACTTCCTGCATATGGCCTGCTGATGTAAATCTGTAATGACTATGCAAATATAAATGAGAGTATGTCTGAGAGCCGGTTCACACTACAGAGTTGTTTGAGATCGCATGTGTTTTGCACCGCACTGCAGTGAAAATCACATAGGATCTCTGTGTGATGCGATTTTAGCCATACAGATAGTATGGCTGAAATCGCATAACAGTCATACTAAACTTGCATAGGACCTTTTTATGTTCTGCAGCAGAATCAGATCACATGGGTGTTCACACCCATGCGATCCAATTCCAGTCCGAGTTTGCAGTTTGCACTGCAATCTGCAAACTGATTTGGGGGTGTCATTAGCTTTCTATTGACACTCCCAGCAGTTTGCATATGACAGTGTGAGCTGTCTGCGAGTCGGTTGCAATGCGGGAACCCAGTGAATCCACTGCAGGTTTGCACCTAACTCGCAGGCAGTTCACACTGCCATATGCAAACTGTTGGGAGTGTCAATAGAAAGCTAATAACACCCCCAAATCAGTTTGCATATCGCACTGCAAACTGCAAATTCGGACAGGAATCTGATTGCATGGGTGTGAACACCCATGCGATCTGATTCTGCTGCGGAACAAAAAAAGGGTGAGTTTGGTCCGAATGCGATGCAAATTCAGCCAAACAATCTGTATGGCTGAATTTGCATTGCACAGAGATTGCATGTGATTTGCGCTCGGACACTGCAGCAGTGTGAACCTGCCCTAAGGAAGATATTCCACTTCCCCAAAATCACCACTCCAAAACAAATTAAAAAGTAAGAAGAAAGAAAAGAGAAAAATAACAAACAAGGGCTCAATAATGTACTTTTATTTTGCCAGCAGAAACAAAAGTATGTACATATTTACTGGCATTAAAATATTCTACAGTATATATGGTTCTCCTTTTAGAAAAACAGTTAGCAATTGGGTTCTAAGGGCCCTGCTCATAGGAGCTTATAATCTAACATTTGCATAAACCTTAGAGTGGACACAGTTTTACTTTCACATTGTGGAACAGGCAACATATTTCATAGTACCTATACTCAACACCCACCAACCCACATCATATTTTTGGCTGCAAGATTATAGAAACATACTTAACAGTCATTATTCTTACAAAGCATTACAACATATTATTGAAAAAGACACATATTCAAATAATAACACTTACCACCCCCCCACACATTCTATACACATACATTGGTCAGTATTTTCTCTTGTAAGAATGCATGGTCAGACAGGAACAATACACACACAACATTGACAGCACAGCCCCATAAACCCACTTTTGATGGACAAAATGCAGAAGAATTTCAGCAAACACACATCCAAACAGCCATAGTGGGGCGTTTGTCATTATGCACAATATCAATCCTTCTCCCCCAAAAATCACATAAAACAGCATCTTCTGAGGCCAAACCAACCCCCTTGCTGCAGTCTTTTATATAAGAAAGGTTGTATTGTTAGCACACTGACACACGCCCAATAGAAGTATACGTCCACCAGTATCTTTCAATCTGTCTCTTCACGTATGTCTAAATTGATTGCACCTGATCAGCAGGAACACATACCGTATATACTCGAGTATAAGCCGAGTTTTTCAGCACATTTTTTGTGCTGAAAAAGACCCCCCTCGGCTTATACTCGAGTCAGTGTCTGTGGGTGATCAGTAGATTCACATTAAACAGAGCCGTGCTGCTTCTAAGAGCCGTTCTGTGCTGCGTAACTGTGATTAAACACATTGGAATGCAGAGAATGCTGAGAGAGGTGTCAGATTCTCAGCTTGATGTCGGGAGGTGGGGG
>BLSH010499686.1:27102-45523 GCA_018402905.1 Glandirana rugosa
TAGTAGGCGAGGTTCCGCACAAAGGACATTTTCACGATGCAGTCGGGAGTTCGGAAAATTTACGGTATCTTGAACGTACGCGAACACCCCCCTCGCATCGGGGAACTGTAAGGTTCTGTGGTGAAAATACACTAGGGGTCGTAGACCTCCTCGGTATCGACATAATTAGCACGTAATTTTTCGTAGGGATGCCGTCTGTACGAACAGTGTCTCTACCGAAGGTGTACACTTCCTTAGGATCCCAACCATTTACAAAGATCTTTTTGTCTGTTTAATTGGTGAAGGAATGACCCGTGAATTTGGGGGGAGGACGGGCAACGTCGCACGACCGCGCAATTGTCATTCAAAATGCGACAGCGCTGAAAGCCAAAAATTGGTCTGGGCAGGAGGGGGGTTTAAGTGCCCAGTAAGGAAGTGGTTAATTTGTCTGTTTTTCTAGAAACATTTACCAACCCTAGGATTCCTTCACATGTGGAAGCCATCTCTGTGACAAGCATGTCTGCCGTAGGGATGCTTTTTAATGCACGATTAATACAGCTATGGCTCCTCCAGATGCTGGGGATCACATAAAAGTGGTGTCTTGGAATGTCAAGGGGCTACGCTCCCCCCACAAGCGCATGCAAGTTCTATGGCATTTAAAAGGCTTGAGGGCTGACGTAGCACTTTTACAGGAAACACGCCTTGGAGCGGATGATCTGTCCCGGCTCGGTAAGTTATGGGTGGGTAAGGTTTTTGGCTCCCCGCAGTGGGACGCAAGGCGGGAGTGGCAATCCTGCTCCACAAGAATTTTCCCCACACATTTCGCTCGACTGACAGCGATGCGGCGGGTCGCAGACTTACTCTACATCTAATGGTTGCCGACCGTGATATCGCCCTCTCCAATGTATATGCCATTAATTCACCGGGGCAACCCTTCCTTCAAGACCTTACCTCGTGGGTATCACAAATTCCGGAATCCCTTCACCTTATTGGAGGTGATTTCAACACGGTCATGCACTTAACTGAGGATCACTCCTCAGGGCCAGAAAAAAAACTAATTCAATGGGCACCACCACCCCCTTAGCTCAGACGATGGAGCTACTCCATATGACTGATATGTGGAGCACAGCGCATCCTACGGACAGGGACTTCACCTTCTCCCCTCCACATCACTCATTTTCCCACATTGACTACCTTTTCTGCTCGCCGGGCCTACTCCCCCTCACTTCTGCCACCTCCATAGAGGATATGGTGATCTCTGACCACTCCCCCATAACCACCATGGAGATCTCAGGGCTGCAAGCCCCCCGTCTTCCGCGGACCTGGAGATTTCCCTCTTATCTGGCTGACATCAGGGAGCTTAAACGCTCTCTCCAAGCGGCCTGGGGCTGAGTACTCTGAAACCAACCAAGCACATTTGTCCTCCCCCAATTTATACTGGGAGGCGAGAAAGCTTATCTCAGAGGGCGCATCATCGGATATGCTGCTCATTACAAAAAGCTAGCACGCGTGAATTATGTACAAGCCAGTGATGCTCTTCGCCAGGCACACTGCAAGTCACAGGCGTGCGCACATAGGGTGGCAGGTGTGCCTGGGCACACCCTAATCACCCTGTACTGTGCAGATTCCCCCCTGCTGCCTGTTTGCAGAGAAAGGGACTGGGGAATCTCTGTCCTCAGTCTCTTTCTCTGTCTCAAAAGTGAGACATCAAGGGTCTGTTTAGACCCCTGATATTTCACCAAAGCCCCCCAGCAGGGCTTCTAAAAAAAATAGCAAAAAAAAAAAATATATATATATATATATATATATATATATATATATATATATATATATAATATTGTAAAAAAAAGTAATAAAAGAAAATTGTTAAAAAAATAAATAAAATTAAATAAAAATAAACTACTGACACCGATTTCTGCCCTACTCACACCATCCTCTGCCCTTCTGACATATATATACACACACACTCGTGTTTGTGCTTTTGTGGTGCACACCCTAATGCAATAGGCTGCGCACACCTATGCTGCAAGTTGTTGACTTCTCGCACTCCAGCCAATATTCGGGTTTGGCAGGAAGCCAAGCAACCTTTTGACCACTGGTCCGCAAAACATGAGAATACTAAACACTCCTACTCTACACTTATGTTTCACAAACATGGTAACAAAGCAGGCAAGCTATTGGCTAGACTTTGTTCAAGACGCCATAATCCTACATTTATCGGAGCATTGCGAGACCCTAATGGGAACATTGCTAAGATGCCCTCTGAGATCAGTTACCTTCTTGCCAATTTCTATTCCTCCCTCTATGCGGAAGACCCCATTGACCCGATAAAGGCTTCTGACCTCCTTGCAGGGATAGACCTCCCCACCCTATCCCCTGAGCAGCTGGAAAGGCTGAACGCTCCCATAACCCTTGAAGATGTGCGTGCCACAATTAAAATTCTTGCGACCGGAAAATCCCCAGGACCAGACGGACTGTCCACAGAGTTCTACAAACTCACAGCTGAGTTTATCCCAGACACCCTTGTTCAAGTTTATAGCTCGATGTGGGCGGAAGATCCTTACTTGCCCTCAGGGTCCCAGGCATATATCAAACTAATTGCTAAGAAGGATAAGGACCCCTCCTCCCTGGTTCCTATAGGCTTATTTCACTCATCAATGTTGATGCTAAACTCCTATCCAAAATGCTCGCATCCCGGCTTGCAAGCCTTCTCCCTTCCCTTCTTCATCACGCGCAGTCAGGCTTTGTGCCCAGACGCTTGGCTACCCTCAAGATTCGGAAAGTTCTGCTTGCCCTTGATCATGCCAAATCTCACCCAGATCAGGATATAGCCATTATATCATTTGATGCTGAAAAGGCCTTTGATAATATTAGCTTTGCTTGGCTTTTCATGGTTAAGAAAGCTTTTGGTATTCAAGGCCCCTTTCTACGGTTGATCCAAAAAATGTATGCTGCCCCCATCACGCGATTAGTCACCCCCAATTTTATGTCCTCGGTCATTCGGCTCATGAAAGGCACGCATCAGGGATGCCCCCTCTCCCCTCTACTATTCAACATGACCCTGGAACCTCTCTCCAGGATTCTCAATTCCCCGAAAGGAATTAGTGAAATTAGTTCTATAAGTGGGCCCGTCCATACGATCAAAAGATCATCAATGTAGCGGTACCAACATAGAACATGTTGCAACCAAGGTAAAAACTTATTGTCCGAAAAGATCATACGCTCCCAATTGCCTAAGTATAGGTTGGCGTATGAGGGTGCACAGCACGTCCCCATCGCCACACCTTGAATTTGCAAGTAAATGGTATCAATAAATGTGAAACAGTTTCTAGTTAAGATAAATCCCAATAGTTTGAGGATGAATTGGTTTAGGGGCCACGTGTTAGTGTCTTGTTCATTTAAGAAGGTTTCCACTGCTTTTATGCCTTGTTTGTGAGGTATACTTGAATATAAAGCCTCAATGTCCACCGCTACCAGTAGTGCTCCTGGGGGGGCTTGTATATCCTCAATATGTTTGAGGAGATCAACTGTGTCCTGTATGTACGATGGTAATCGAACGACATGCAGGAGTACGAACGAGTCCACATATCTACTCACATTTTCGGTCAATGAGCCTATCCTGGAGACTATCGGTCTCCCTGGGGGTTTCGTTTTATGTTTGTGTATTTTTGGGATTGAGTAAAACGTTGGTATTCGTGGTGTTTAGTGTTTAGGTAGTCTAGTGTGTCCTTATCAATTGTACCTGTCAGGAATGCTTCTACATATAGGCAACGGAATTCATCCTCAAACTCAGTGATCAATCCCGAATCTATGGGGCGGTACCATTGTGAGTTGCCCAGAATACTCAGACACATGGTCCGATAATACTCATGGGTCATCACCACAATGTTACCGCCCTTGTCCGAGGGCTTGATCACTGTGTTTGGGTCATTTTGCAATTGTTTCAGTGCTTTTTGTTGTTGGGAAGATAAGTTGTGCATGATTGGA
This sequence comes from Glandirana rugosa, assembly GCA_018402905.1. NCBI lineage: Eukaryota > Metazoa > Chordata > Amphibia > Anura > Ranidae > Glandirana > Glandirana rugosa. The sequence continues at coordinate 31,069 of BLSH010499686.1, forward strand.
TGCCACTGTGTTTGTTTTAGGTCTCGCATACATTGATGCAAAAAAAGACCACATTTCAAGGCATAACGTCAAATCCGGGAACTTAGTGGATTTCGGCTTAAAATTGTGAGGTTTAGTTGGTAAATCGCTACCCAATAAGTTTAAATTGCCACTATTATGGGGTCGGGGTGTCTGAGAGATATCACAATCTTCCTCTACAGTGCTCCCACTCTCATCGTAAAGTAACATGAGATCTCTGAGAGCCCTGCAATCCTCCATTGTATAGTTCCCTGTCTGTTCTGTTCATCATCGTACAGATATCTGTACGTTAAGTTTCGTGTAAACAAATGTAAGTCTTTTATGGTTTCCATAGAGTCAATTGAGTGAGTAGGACAAAACCCTAAACCCAGTTGAAGCACCGACATTTGATCGGTGGTAAGTGGTGTAGGGGTGAGATTAATTATATTAAATTTACTCTCCTGTGTGTTTTTTAAGTTTGTGAGGGTGGTTGGACTACAAATGATTTGATGTTGCTTTGTTTGGTGGTTTTGGGGGTGGTGGATAGATGGTCTAAAAAACCATCATCAGTAGGAGTGTTGGGCTACTTACCAGTGTTCTGTGCGCCACGATTTAAAGCTGCCTGTAGGGCAGGTATGAGATTTCCCGCACCTGAGGCTGTGTCATTGATATGGGGTGAATTTGACCGTTTAGTGCAGCTTACCTCGTTAGGTGATTGTCCTCCGTTACGTGTGCGTTTCTGTGCTCGTGCTCGAGGTGCCTTGGGTCCCGGGCCACGTGGTCGAACCTGCTGTGAGACAATGGAAGAGACAGAGGAATCAGATTCAGAGTATTCATCATGCGATTGACTAGTATTAGTCGGTTGTCTTTTTTTTACTTGTATGCATAACCCCCCCATGAATGCCAACCTATCTCTGTGTAATTTTGCTTGTTTTTTGGCAATGATTTCTTTATTAATGGATTCTAGACGATTTTTTATTTCCTGCCACTTCATGGGGAACTCTGGATGTTGAGAGACAGATTTATACTGTTCATTTAGATTCTCCATATCTGCATTTAAAAGACACATGTCCTTTAGATATTGTTGAACTAAGAGGTTCATCATAAATTTGCTACAGTCATTAAGTACTTGTTCCCATTCTTTTATGAATGTATCTGTGAGGTTTTTAATCGTAGGAAAGGTTTGTATACATAGACCCTGGGGGTTAATTCCCTCGTCAATGTATTTTTGAAAGAAATCAATATGCCAGTGTAAATGAGATTTACGTTTTAGCAAACTATAGATCTTGCTTAGATAGGTTTACATTTCTTCTTGTGTTTTGGAAGATGGGGGTGTACAAGCTGATTGAATGTCAGACATAAATCCTGTCCATGCGGTACCATGTAAATCCATCTTGTGCCAATATAATTATATACTACTGATAGGATAAAGATCTCAAATCAAGATTATACAATATGGTTAGATCATTAGTAATAAACTGAGCCTTATCAAAAAGGAAAAGGGGCACCCCAGGTGTGTTATCCACCCTATGTATATCATATAGCAAGCTCAGCACTTAGAAATTTACATAAGGGTACCTACATCCCGAATTGACATGAAAAATTCTGAGAAAAGGGGGGGGGGGGCTGTGGGATTTTAATGGTACCAACATAGGCTTACAACATCAATTTGTTAAAACAATGTTTTTTATTAAGTGAAAAAAGTTTTTTTCTCTTTTTACATTAAAAAACTGTTTTATGCACATAGGCAATTGCAATACACGTAGGCAATACAAAATGTCATACGGTCTGTAGCATTATGTTTCACAACATTTTCGTGACAGATCGGCTTCATCAGGAGAGTATCACAAGTACTTAGGACCAAACACTAAAAATAACAATAAAGTGTTAGTTTACAAAACAAATAGCCACATGCTTAACCACTTGCCTACCGCCCACTGTCATATGATGGTGGAGCGGTAAGCCTCCTGTTCTGGGACACGCCGCGTCACCGACGGGGGTGAACAGCCATTGGCCATGGCTGTTTACTATGTGATCGGCCATGATGAAGTCACAGCTGATCACAAACGGCACTCCCCCCCATTCGTATGGCGCATGCGCGCGATCGGGAGAGATCGCTGCGCGTGCGCGTTGGTGGCGGTGTGTTCCCAGGGAACACGGCCTGTCACCGACACTGGTATCAGCCGCCGGCCGGCGGCTGTTACCTTGTGATCGGCTCTGATCTACTTCACAGCCGATCACATGCAATGTAAGCAGAGCGGTAACTCACTGTTACCAGCTCTTCCTTCCTCACACAGTTTATAGTGTGAGGAGAGAAGAGCTGGGATCAGTGAGTTACTGATCTGCAAAGTAAAAACACACAGCTGTCACATCCCCTTGCCCCCCCAATGCACCTATCACCCCAACAGTCACCCCATATGCCCCCATAAAGTGTGCCTGTCATCATAAAGTGCACCTGTCACCAGACTGTCATCATAAAGTGCACCTGTCACCCATCAGCGACCGTGGCCTGTCACCCATCAGTCACGTGGCGTGTCACCCATCAGCGACCGTGGCCTGTCACCCGTCAGTGATTGTGGCGTGTCACCCATCACCTGTCAGTGACCGTGGCGTGTCACCTGTCACCTGTCAGTGACCGTGGCTTTTCACCCAGCCAGTGACCGTGTCACCCGTCACCTATCAGTGACTGTGGCATGTCACCTGTCAGTGACCTGGCGTGTCACCTGTCATCCGTCAGTGAGCATGGCGTGTCACCCGACAGTGACCGTGGCATGTCACCCGTCACTGACCGTGGCGTGTCACCCATCACTGACCGTGGCGTGTCACCCATCAGTTAACGTGGTGTGTCAACTGCCACACATCAGTGACCATGGCCTGTCATCCATCACTGACCATGGTCTGTCACCTGTCACCCATCACTGACCATGGCCTGTCACCCATCAGTGACCACCGCCATTCACCTGTGGCCTGTCACCCGTCACCCGTCAGTGACCACCGCCAGTCACCCATCATTGACCACCACCAGCCACCTATCATGCATCTGTGACCACCTCCAGTCACCTGTCACGCATTAATGATCACCGCCAGACACCGCTCACCCATCAGTGACCACCGCCAATCACCCGTCACCCATCAGTGACCCCCACCAGTCCCCTGTCACGCATCTGTGACCACCGCCAGTCACCTGTCACGCATTAATGATCACCGCCAGACACCGCTCACCCATCATTGACCACCGCCAGACACCCATCACCCATCAGTGACCACCGCCAGACACGCGGCACCCATCAGTGACCACCGCCAGTCACCCATCAGTGACCACCACCAGTCACCCATCAGTGACCACCACCAGTCACCCATCAGTGATCACCGCCAGTCATCCATCACCTATCAGTGACCACCGCCAGTCACCTGTCACCCATCAGTAGCCTCCACCAGTCACCCGTCACACATCAGTGACCACTACCAGACACCCAGCACCCATCAGTGACCACAGGCAGTCACCCATCACCCATCAGTGACCACAGCCAGTCGCCCGTCACCCATCAGTGACCACCACCAGTCACCCATCAGTGACCACCGCCAGACACCCGTCACCCATGAGCGACCACTGCCAGACACCCGTCACCCATCAGTGACCACTGCCAGACACCCGCCACCCATCAGTAACCACCACCAGTCATCCATCAGTGACCATCGCCAATCACCCATCAGTGACCATCGCCAATCACCTGTCAGCGACCGTCACACCCATGAGTAAACATCACCTGTAAAAGTCTCACACATTTGGCATCACCATACCTGTCACACATTAGTGATCACCACCAGACACCGGTCACCCATCAGTGACCACCGACAGTCACCCATCACTGACCACCGCTAGTCATCTGTCACGCATCTGTGACCACCGCCAGTCACCTGTCACACATTAGTGATCACCGCCAGACACTGGTCACCCATCAGTGACTACTGCCAGACACCCGTCACCCATCAGTGACCACCGCCAGACACCCGTCACCCATCAGTGACCACCGCCAGACACGCGGCACCCATCAGTGACCACCGCCAGTCACCCATCAGTGACCACCGCCAGTCACCCATCAGTAACCACCACCAGTCACCCATCAGTGACCACCACAAGTCACCCATCAGTGATCCCCTCCAGTCACCCATCAGTGACCCCCTCCAGTCACCTGTCACGCATCTGTGACCACCGCCAGTCACCTGTCACGCATTAGTGATCACCGCCAGACACCGGTCACCCATCAGTGACCACCGCCAGACACGCGGCACCCATCAGTGACCACCGCCAGTCACCCATCAGTGACCACCACCAGTCACCCATCAGTGACCACCACCAGTCACCCATCAGTGACCACCGCCAGTCATCCATCACCTATCAGTGACCACCGCCAGTCACCTGTCACCCATCAGTAACCTCCACCAGTCACCCGTCACACATCAGTGACCACTACCAGACACCCAGCACCCATCAGTGACCACAACCAGTCATCCATCAGTGACCATCAAAAGAAATAACTATGAAAATGTTTCCTGTGCTGGGATATACACAATACAAACAAAGGAGAGAGAGACTGCTGCCTTCCAGACCTTTCCTTGCAAAGCAAGGAAAGTAGTAAGTAAGACAAGAGTTGTTATGGAATTTTGGCGCTGTCTCCAATAGTGTGCAATATAAAATGTTAATGAATATATGTGTATGTGTGCTGAGTTACTTCAAAAGGTGCGAGGTGCTTATCTCTTAGAAATAAAATAGCAATACTTTACTATGTCCGTAAAAGTCCGTGAATATGATAAAAAAACAGTGAATATCATAAAAGTCACCAGAAGATCCTACCCTCTCGGGTTAGGTTCATGGTGTAAAATTCATGTGAAAAATAAATTTAATTTAAAGGTGCAAGCTGTGGTCCGTAAAAAGTCCGTAACAGTCCGTAAAAATCCATAGAGATTATGTCGATCAAACTTGGTATCAAATTTCAGACGTGATTATGGATGATTCAATGTAGAGACAATATGTAATCTGCAAGTATCGATACTTAAAATTCAAAGGGGATGTTCAGAAGTTTAAAATTGACTTTGGTGCAAATCCTGTTTCCACTGGATGAAGGTAACTTGTGCTCCCCGCATGTGCCCACACTTACCAGAATCTTCTCACCCCTGCAGGGGTAGTACGCATGTGGTAAATGGGGTCTTTTCCTCAATCCCGGGTGTCCTTCCATCCTTCCTCCTTTCTGGTTTCTCCTGCCTGAGATCCTAGGGCACCATCCCGCTCTCAACCAATTCCGATGTAGATGTGGAAAAAAGCAAAATAAAAGCGTCCCCCGCTAGTGTAGTATGTTTGAATCAAAGTCCAGTTTATTAAATAAAAAGTGTTCTTTAAACTTTAAAAACAGCGTATACAGGGTGAACAGTTGTAAAGGGATGCAGGCTCCCCCTGCTTTTATATATGGTTTTGTATATGTTTTTTTATATAAGATGTTTTATATAAGGTTTTATATGATTTTATATATACGATCCTTTTGATTTAGGACCTGTAGTAAAATGGTGCTAGCAATATATTTATTCTTTAATGCACTTTATACCAGCCTTCTCGTCCACATCATGCTGTATTTTACTACTCCTGTGATTGGCCGAGGGAGCTTCACTATGTTATTTTAATACAATTCAACGCGCTATATAAAGTTACACATGTGTGAAGTATGATCTTAGGAGGAAGGTTTGATCCCTTCCTGATGTCCTCGCATAACAATTGGCATTTATTATTTTACATAGTAAAATAAAACCCCATCGGGATTATACCCGGAACATCTCCTTCATCTAAGTCTCAATCCCGCCCCTCGGAATGAATTTACTTAATTTTTGATTGGTTGTCAGAGTTCTTTTCCCGCCCCTCTAGACTAGTATTTAAAGCAGAACTTTTTTCCTCATGGCCATAGCCTCAGATGAGGTCAGGTATGACAAAAAGCGTAAGGCGTGGCCATTGAACGCGATTACATCATCACCTTGGTGAGCTGGTTCCACGAGGAGGAACGTAAAGGGGATAGCAGGAAGAAGGATTACACCTTTCTCAAGCAGGGAGAGCCTGCATCCCTTTACAAGTGTTCACCCTGTATACGCTGTTTTTAAAGTTTAAAGAACACTTTTTATTTAATAAACTGGACTTTGATTCAAACATACTACACTAGCGCTTTTATTTTGCTTTTTTCCACATCTACATCGGAATTGGTTGAGAGCGGGATGGCGCCCTAGGATCTCGGGCAGGAGAAACCAGAAAGGAGATAGGACAGAAGGACACCCGGAATTGAGGAAAAGACCCCATTTACCACATGCGTACTACCCCTGCAGGGGTGAGAAGATTCTGGTAAGTGTGGGCACATGCGGGGAGCACAAGTCACCTTCATCCAGTGGAAACAGGATTTGCACCAAAGTCACTTTTAAACTTCTGAACATCCCCTTTGAATTTTAAGTATCGATACTTGCAGATTACATATTGTCTCTACATTGAATCATCCATAATCACGTCTGAAATTTGATACCAAGTTTGATCGACATAATTCCTACGGATTTTTACGGACTGTTACAGACTTTTTACGGACCACAGCTTGCACCTTTAAATTACATTTATTTTTACACATGAATTTTACACCATGAACCTAACCCGAGAGGGTAGGATCTTCTGGCGACTTTTATGATATTCACTGTTTTTTATCATATTCACAGACTTTTACGGACATAGTAAAGTATTGCTATTTTATTTCTAAGAGATAAGCACCTTGCACCTTTTGAAGTAACTCAGCACACATACACATATATTCATTAACATTTTATATTGCACACTATTGGAGACAGCGCCAAAATTCCATAACAACTCTTGTCTTACTTACTACTTTCCTCGCTTTGCAAGGAAAGGTCTGGTAGGCAGCAGTCTCTCTCTCCTTTGTTTGTATTGTGTATATCCCAGCACAGGAAACATTTTCATAGTTATTTCTTTCATTGGTAACCTTATATAGGTTGTTTTATCCTGCAGCTATGGATATTTTTGGGTACATGAGCAACAGAAATATAAATATTAACGATATTTTTAATCAAGAACAGGTAAATAAAAACCATGACCTTATGAGTCTATTTAAACAACTTAGACATACAATGGAGAAGCAAATTAGGTTATGGTGGGATATAACCACATTAGAAATGTATGTCAGGGAGAGAATGACGCCCAGGAGACTTAGATGGGACCTGAACCCAAATGATGACGTTTCTGACACAGCATTGATGGATGATTGGTACAAACTTTTTAACAAATGTGAAATGGAGCTCCTGAGCAATATCATTAAAAGGAGACAATTTAAATTAAGGAAAGTAGAGTCGCAAATAAATGAATTGAGAGGGCTGATCATGCCCTTTATAAGTCATACGGAATACAAAGAGAAGGAAAGGGAATTACAGGAAATGATTGCCAAATATGATGCAAATATTTAAAAGAAAAAACAAAAGAAATACAAAAGAGATGTATTGGATTACGCCAACAAAAAAGTATACAAATTACAAGCTGACATAATAACGACAGCAGTAGAAGAAAGATCTGACATATCCACATTGGATGATTCACTGGATGATACAGGGGAAGGAAGATTTGAAGAAGATCCGAGAACACCCTTCCAACGAGCCCCACAAACACCTAGATCCAATACAGGACGCCCCAACAGGGATATTCGTCCACATGAATGGGACTACGAACGAAGGTGGAGTAGAAGAGAAGAACCAAGAACCCCCAGGTTCAATATCCCAACGCAAAACAGATACTCTCCCCTAAGGTATCGGGAACCCATGTACCCAAGAGACAGGACAGAGATAGAAGACCCAAAGAAGAGCAATATGGCAGTTTTTTTCAAGGGAGAACTGGTTGGAGACCACCAGAAAAATGGAGGAATTACGACCCCCCAAGATTTGCACACAACAGATGGCACAGGAATTCCTGGAACCAATCGTGGGAGAACAATGGGTACAGAGGAAGAGACATTGGACCACAGGAGAGAGGAGGTTATGGACCCAGTCAGGAACAGAGGAGACCTATGAGGAGGACCAACTATCAGGGGGATTCAAAACGAGAAAGAAGCACAGAAAGAAACCACGAAAGAGAGGATCGCGAGGAGGGAGGAAGAAAAAGAAGAAGGCAACATTAGGAGAAGGGATATTTAATCTAAGTAATGTTACGTTTACAGAGGATGAGCTGAAAATATTGGATTTAGGACTAAAATATGCCCCAGAGAGGAATGTAAATGATTTTGAATTGTATATTGACCTGCAAAGGTTTATTAGAAAATTGAATTTGAAGAAACATTTCATTCTGAATAAAGTACCAGAGAACCAGGAGAAGGCGACTTATGAACAAACCTCTCTCAGAAATAATTCTCTCTTCAACCCCAAAGTACAAGGGAATGAATGCATAGGGGCATTTAAAAGAATGGTGGAGAAGGATTTTAGAACTTTTGGAAAAAATTAACCTAAAAAGGGGAACATATGGAATACAATTAAAAAACTCGGGGACAAGAAGGACGTGGTGATAAGACCGGTGGACAAAGGAGGTGGAATAGTGATAATAAATAAACAAGATTACGAGAAGGAAATGACCAATCTTTTGAGTGTGGAGGGCACATATAAGAAACTGAAGAAAAATCCAAAAAAGGAGCTGGAGAAAAAATTTAAACTATACGTTAAAAAAGGAAAAGAGAGGGGAATATTAAACAAAAAGGAGGCAAAATATATTGTTCCAGATTCTACAAAGACCCCAGTTATTTATTATCTCCCCAAAATACATAAAAGCTTAACCGCACCTCCAGGAAGACCCATAATCAGTGGCATTCAATCAGTATTCTCAGGATTAGGGGAATACCTGGACCAGTATCTGAAACCACTTGTAAAGGAAGGACAGTCATATTTAAGGGACAGTACACAACTTATTTTGGAGCTAGAGAAATGGGAAAACATAGAGAATTGCATCTTGGCAACTATAGATGTCAACTCCCTTTATACCAACATTGTACAGAAAGATGGCTTAAGAGGAGTGGAAAAAGCCTTACATAACAAATCAAGTTTAAAGCAAGAACAAATAAATTATATACTTGAAGGTCTGCAATTAGCTATGGGAAATAATTATTTCTGGTACAATCGGGAGTACTACATGCAGGAGAAAGGAGTCGCAATGGGGGCCAGATATGCTCCGAGTGTAGCTAATTTGTTTATGGATATGTGGGAGGAGAGGTATATTTACAACCAAATGAGGTCTGAATTGAAGTTTTATCGGAGGTATATTGATGACATCATTATTGTATGGGAAGGCACTACGGACACTTTACAACAATTTTTAGAACAGATGAACAGCAACATGTATGGAATAACGTTTTCAGGAGAATGGAGCACGGAAGGGATTAATTACTTGGACCTACACATTTTCAGAGCAGGAGATAAATTAGCAACTAAATCATACTTTAAAACAACAGACAGAAATGGATACATTCCCACTTCTAGCTGTCACCACCCTAAATGGAAACAGAATATTCCGAAAGGACAATTACAAAGAATGAGAAGAAACTGCTATAACTCTGAAGATTTTGAAATACAATCGGAAATTCTGATCAAAAGATTTGAACAAAAAGGTTACCAAAGAAGTGAACTGAGCAAAATTAAGGAGGAGATCAGAAAATTACCTAGGAATTAAATTTTACAAGGGAAGAAGAAAGCTAAGAAGAAGAGGGATGGAATCGCGTTCATCACGGGGTATAATAAGCAATATAAAAAAGTTGAGAAGATTATGGAAAAATACTGGTCCATTCTAAAAATGGACAGGACCCTTGCGAAAGTTATACCCAAGAAACCATCCTTCATATACAGGAGAGCCCGGAACTTAAGAGACTGCTTAGTTCATAATGTTATTAACCCTCCGGGGGAAGTACAACTTTTATCAAATATGAAAGGTTTTTATCGCTGCTCTAAATGCCTCCCATGTAGAACTACCAAAAAACAACCAAGAAAGAAAGAAAAATTCAGGTCCAATACCAATAATAAAGAATACAAAATAAGGGAACTTATCACATGTAACAGTACTCATGTCACATATGTACTGGAATGTCCCTGTCGCCTCCAATATGTGGGTAGAACGAGGAGACCACTACACAAAAGGATTGCAGAACACGTGAGAAACATAAGGAAGGGGTTCCCCAAGCATAATCTTTCTAGACACTTTGATGAAATGCACCAAAGGGACCCTAGCAAATTAATCTTTTACGGCATAGACAGAATAAAAGACAATTGGAGAGGGAATAATAAGAAAATAGAGGTCTCACAGAATGAGACACGGTGGATCTATCTTCTCGACAGCCTCAGACCTAAAGGACTCAATGTGGACATTGATTTAAACTGTTTTATTTCTAATTTTTGATCTATATAGTATATTCCTTTTACCTATATAGGTAAAATGAACCTTTTATTATAATGTCCATTGTTAAGAAATACACAACCTTCTCGTCCACATCATTATAAAAAGTTTTATAAGCTCTAGTCCACAACTAATGCAAGGTACAATCTTAGAGAATAATCACACTGTTTATATTTAACCCTCCTATTCACAACATTAATAATTCTACTTCCACCAACAGAAATTTATCAAAAAAAAAATGTTTCCATATATTAATATATAGTCTTCTCGTCACTTATATGCACTTCCCATTGATTTATCGCCTTTACCAAAACTTTTTGTCATTTTAGAAAAATGTTCTGCCTTTTTAATACATACAGCCTTCTCGTCCACATCCTTTTGAAAAAACTCTTAAAATATTTATTGTATTAACTATTTACTTTTCTGAGCCTTCTATACAGCCTTCTTGTCCACATCCTTGTTAAATCTGCACTGACCTACTGACATTACCTAAAAAAAAACCTCTTCTTACCTTTTAACCTTCTCGTCCACACCTCTTTTTAAAATATTTAATATGGAATATTCAATATAGTTTTACATATATATTTTTATTGATTTATCCTCTTAAAAATATATATCCCTTCTTAAAATCCCCTCCTCTTTTACGCATAGGAACTCCTGATTTATCTATTGATATTTTTAATTAGCCTTCTCATCCACATCCTTTTCCAAGACATCATGTTGAATAATCCTTTTATGAACATAGATTTCCTCCCCTTTTTAAGTCAAATCCCCTCCTATTTTATGATGTATATTAAAATTTTTTATATATATTTGGTCCCCTCTAAGTGAAACATCTTTTATATATGGTTTTGTATATGTTTTTTTTTATATAAGATGTTTTATATAAGGTTTTATATGATTTTATATATACAATCCTTTTGATTTAGGACCTGTAGTAAAATGGTGCTAGCAATATATTTATTCTTTAATGCACTTTATACCAGCCTTCTCGTCCACATCATGCTGTATTTTACTACTCCTGTGATTGGCCGAGGGAGCTTCCCTATGTTATTTTAATACAATTCAACGCGCTATATAAAGTTACACATGTGTGAAGTATGATCTTAGGAGGAAGGTTTGATCCTTTCCGGATGTCCTCGCATAACAATTGGCATTTATTATTTTTTTAGTAAAATAAAACCCCATCGGGATTATACCCGGAACATCTCCTTCCTCTAAGTCTCAATCCCGCCCCCTCGGAATGAATTTACTTAATTTTTGATTGGTTGTCAGAGGTCTTTTCCCACCCCTCTAGACTAGTATTTAAAGCAGAACTTTTTTCCTCATGGCCATAGCCTCAGATGACGTCAGGTATGACGAAACGCGTAAGGCGTGGCCATTGAACGCCATTACATCACAACCTTGGTGAACTGGTTCCACGAGGAGGAACGTAAAGGGGATAGCAGGAAGAAGGATTACACCTTTCTCAAGCAGGGAGAGCCTGCATCCCTTTACAAGTGTTCACCCTGTATACGCTGTTTTTAAAGTTTAAAGAACACTTTTTATTTAATAAACTGGACTTTGATTCAAACATACTACACTAGCGGGGGACGCTTTTATTTTGCTTTTTTCCACATCTACATCGGAATTGGTTGAGAGCGGGATGGCGCCCTAGGATCTCAGGCAGGAGAAACCAGAAAGGAGGAAGGACGGAAGGACACCCGGAATTGAGGAAAAGACCCCATTTACCACATGCGTACTACCCCTGCAGGGGTGAGAAGATTCTGGTAAGTGTGGGCACATGCGGGGAGCACAAGTCACCTTCATCCAGTGGAAACAGGATTTGCACCAAAGTCACTTTTAAACTTCTGAACATCCCCTTTGAATTTTAAGTATCGATACTTGCAGATTACATATTGTCTCTACATTGAATCATCCATAATCACGTCTGAAATTTGATACCAAGTTTGATCGACATAATCTCTACGGATTTTTACGGACTGTTACGGACTTTTTACAGACCACAGCTTGCACCTTTAAATTACATTTATTTTTACACATGAATTTTACACCATGAACCTAACCCGAGAGGGTAGGATCTTCTGGTGACTTTTATGATATTCACTGTTTTTTATCATATTCACGGACTTTTACGGACATAGTAAAGTATTGCTATTTTATTTCTAAGAGATAAGCACCTTGCACTTTTTGAAGTAACTCAGCACACATACACATATATTCATTAACATTTTATATTGCACATTATTGGAGACAGCGCCAAAATTCCATAACAACTCTTGTCTTACATCAGTGACCATCGCCAATCACCCCAGTGACCATCGCCAATCACCTGTCAGTGACCGTCACACCCATGAGTAAACATCACCTGTAAAAGTCTCACACATTTGGCATCACCATACTCAGGAGGAATAGCAGAATGTATTTTGGGGTGTCATTTTTGCTAGGTGCATGCTATGTGTTGGAAATATCATATAAATGGACAACTTTGTGTAAAAATAAAAGTGTTTTCATTTTTTTCCTATAGCTTCCAAAAACCACTGGAAAAAAATGACATGTTCAAAAGACTCGTTGGGGTGTTTGCTTTCCAAAATGGGGTCATTTTGTGGGCAATTCTATTGTCCTGGTGCTCCAGGACCTTCAAAAGTGTAATAGGAAGATGGTTGAGAAATGAGATGTGTAATTTGTGCTTGTAGAACGCCTGAAGGTGCACCTTCAATGTTGGGCCTCTGTATGTGTCCAGACTGTGTAAAAGTCTTACACATGTGGTATCGCCATACTCGGGGGGAGTAGCAAAATGTATTCTGGGGTGTCATTTTTGCTATGTACATGCTATGTGTTGGAAATATCATATAAATGGACAACTTTGTGTAAAAAAAAAATGCATTTTCATTTTTTCCCACATTTTCTAAAAACTACTGGAAAAAAATGACATGTTCAAAAGACTCATTATGCCTCATAGATTATACGTTGGGTGTTTTCTTTCCAAAATGGGGTCATTTTGTGGGCAATTCCATTGTCCTGGTGCTCCAGGACGTTCAAAAATGTAATAGGCTGTTGAGAAATGAGATGTGTAATTTGTGCTTGTAGAGCGCCTGAAGGTGCTAGTTTAATGTTGGGCCTCTGTATGTGGCCAGGCTGTGTAAAGGTCTTACACATGTGGTATCGCCATACTCGGGGGGAGTAGTAGAATCTATTTTGGGGTGTCATTTTTGCTATGTACATGCTATCTGTTGGAAATATCTTATAAATTGACAACTTTGTGTAAATAAAATGCATTTAAATTTTTTTCCCACATTTTCCAAAAACTACTGGAAAAAAATGAACCGTTCAAAAGACTCATTATGCCTCATAGATTATTCGTTGGGCCGCGGCTTTTGCGGCCTACCACGGAGGTTAGCTATCCTTCGGCCCCTGGAGCCCATCTCTTCCTCCCACCCACCCAGGTGCCTTCCCTACCCTTTCTGGTACCTGCCCTGAGAAGGACTGCTCCCCAACCTTCCCTGGAAGCCCTCTAAAGGACCCAGAAGGAGAACCGGATGGCGGCCTACTGAGGCCTGGTGACTAGTGTTGAGCGAACCCGGACTGTAACGTTCGGGTCCGTACCGAACTTTCGGGTGTCCGTGGCACGGACCCGGACCCGGACATTTCAAAAATCGTTCGGGTTCGGTCCGGGGTTCTGCTATTTTACTCCACGTGTTGAGAAGCTGCAGGGCAGCCAATCAACAAGCGTTTCACTGGTTTGCCCTTAGAAGCCATCACAGCCATGCCTACTAATGGCATGGCTGTGATTGGCCAGTGCATCATGTGACCCAGCCTCTTTATAAGCTGGAGTCACAGTGCTGCAGTCACATGCTCCTTGGGTTAGTGTAGGGAAAGGAAGCTGAAAGCTTGAGGGACAGATTTGAGACATTTTAAGACCTGATCCTGCATCCTGAGATAGATTACTTTACTACTGCTGTCTGTGCTGTTGCTCTGAGGACAGATAGCAGAAATTAGAGATTT
>BLSH010499686.1:49152-62966 GCA_018402905.1 Glandirana rugosa
TCTTTTTTACACAGTGAGAAGCGAGTGAAAGGAGAAGACGAAAGATTATCGACGGACTGCAATTTCATATTTCCAAGATTTACAAGTAGACCTCCCTAGTCCCTATCGCCTCGTCAAATACCGGGTCTTGTATAGGTTTTTACGTAACCACCCTTATTTACGCTCCTGGGGTATATCCCGTCTAAGTCCCCCACAGTCCTCGTGAACCAAATCGTCGGGAGGTCTATCCAGAGACCCCGTCTTGTCAATTCCCTTGCAGTGGTCATCTCAACTCGCTTGGAGACCTTCAAACCCAAGACGACCAGGCAGGCTTGAAGCCCTGTTTCAGGCCCAGGCCCAGGCCTGCCTTGGGCTTGCTAGCGTGCCTGTTGCTTGGGGTAACTTTAGTTACCTTGTCCGTGCGATCGTTCGGGTTCCGTCCGGACCCGGACCCGGACTTTGTCCCGAAGTTCGGACGGACCAGCAGAACCCAAACTTCCAGAGGTTCGCTCAACTCTACTGGTGACGTTCCCTTAACTGTTCTGCCCCAGAGACCTATCTGGAGGGCTGCTAAACCAAGTGCTCCTGACACCCCCTGAATCTGCCCTATATGGGGTCCTCGCATTTATTCCCACCAATGCATTTTTGGATATGTTCTGGGCCATAAACTGCTCCGCTATCCCTGATCCCTCCAGATGAACATTTAGAACCTTTATACTTTAACGTCAGGCAGCTATTAGAAAGCAGAAGAGGAAAGTGAGCGAAGAGTGACACATTTTTTCTTCTCTCTATCTCAACATAGTTTTGTATGACAGGTGGTAAGAAGGCGCAAAGCCGCCACCCTAATCAACATAACCTTACTAACTACCTGTTACGCTCAGCTCAAAAAGGGAAAATGAGTCAGAACGGTACCAAAAAACAATCCTCTGCAGCTGTGTTCCCATCCCCCTCTAACGCACTTCCAAACAGCGATAATGCTCCTCCTTTGACTAAAGTGGATCTCGACGAGAGCCTTACAATTATTTACGAAAAATTAGCTGCGAAGATACAAGCAGAGGTGCACAAATTCACCAATGCTCTTTCCTCTGAATTAGCGGCTTTGGGCAACCGGACGGACCGCCTGGAGACTAAACACGACGAACCATCTCTCGCCCACAATGACCTGAGAAAGGATTTTGAATCACTTGCGGAAAGCTTCTCCTTCGTTCAAGCCCAAGTGGAGGATTTAGATAATCGCAATAGGCGAAACAACTTGCGGATCAGAGGGGTTGTGAAAATGGTAACTGACCTGGTCCCTGCTATGAATAAAGAACTTTTGCCAAACACACCGGTAGAGGCCTTTAAATGCGACAGAATCCACCATGCGCTCAGACTCAAGCCCCCTGCAGACAAACCTCCCCATGACATTATTATGTGTCTAAAAGATTTGTTAGTCAAAGAAGAAATCTTACGAGCCTCCAGAGGCACTCCTAACATCCTTCTGGAAGGATGTAAAATCCAAATATTTCCGGACATCTCTCCTGCAACCCTGGAGAGAAGAAGAAAAATGAAGGAGGTGACTTCTATCCTTCAATCAGCCAGAATAAGGTACCGATGGGGCTTCCCTTTTAAACTCACCGTTCCTCACAATGGTACAACCTACACAGTATTTAACCTAAGTGAAGGAAAATAATTACTGATTAAGCTGGGTCTGTTGGAGCCTGACCGGCCGCTCAGGCTGCAAGATACCCCATGACCTTCTCCAATCTGGAACACCCCGGCTTCCCACCGGGACCAACGTAGATGGCGTCAACCTTTTAGAGATTCCGAAGCATGATAATGACAGTTGTCCCTTCTTTTGCCTCATGCTACTAATTATGCAAAACTACTAGAGGCTAATATTGGTCTCCTTTTTCATGTTTTTGTGGAGCAACGTTTTCCCTTCGGTTGTCTGTTTGTTATTTAATAAGTTCCGGAGATGTTTCATTATTACCCTCTTCTCCTACAAACTCATCTTCCTCACACTATTACTGAAAATTGCCTCATATGGTATTGCCGGCCGCAATTTCATTTTTCATCGATAGATGGCAGCATAATACAGAAATTACTCCTCCACTCTGTTGATCTTCAAACTCATTTACTCTATAATTTAACACCAACAGGGATAACTCTTCAATTTAAACATTTCACCCTTTTTTAATCTGGTGTTATCCATACATTTTTTTCTGAGTATCTCCTTCTTGTTAGGACAGATACCCCATCAGGAAAAGTCAGATCCGGAGTGAGTAGCGGTCTAACATCGTCAGCTGCCTAATAACTATATTTGCTAGCTTTTTTTTTCTACTTTCACTGCTTAGATTGTGTGATAACTTTAAAATTGATATATTTCCTTACATATCAAGGTAATGCCATATTTTACACAAGTATATTTGATTTCTAGTTCTTAAATTTAATTGTATATCTTATCTGGAGGGTCGGGAATGGCCATGATTCTCCCCCAGTTGGGCTTTGCTTCCTCTACGTGCTGTTGCCGGTCACTGCCCGGGCGCACTCCCTGCGCTGGGGTGTTCCCGGTCGCGACTCGTGGGGTGGGTGACCCAATTTTTGGACGTGTTTGTCCAAGCTTAATTTTTGCAAGATCGAGCTTTACACTTATGTTTGATCCCCTCCAAGTTTGTTACAGACTTCTTATCTGTTTATTGTTTTTGTTCTTTTATTATGATGGAAGGTTTAAATCCAATAGAGGAAACTATGCTTACATATCAGGTGCGCGTTGTATGATATCATCCAGTTATGTCTTTCTCCTGCTGACTATTATAAGGTGTAGTGGTTCAGTCTCACCCTCCCCCTTTAACAACTAATTTTCTCATATTATAATTCCTCTCTGATGTTTCTAATATGGGTCTCAAAATAATTTTGCATAATGTACAGGGGTTTAACTCCCCTCACAAAAGGAAAAAAAGCCTTCAAGCACTATAAACGCCTAGGTGCGGACATAATTTTCCTTCAAGAGACTCACTTTCAATTAAACAATACACTCAAATATTTTGACAGGGGCTTTAGACAGTACCACTACACGGCCACTCCTCCAAGTCTAGGGGTGTGGCAATATTCATTAGAAACAATATTATACTGGATGTTCAGAAAGTTTTTAAGGATCCTGAGAGTAGATATATTATAATTAAAGGTTCCCTAGGAGGTAAAGCTGTTACAATAGCATCAGTATACGCCCCTAATGCCTCACACACCTCTTTCTTTAGCTCCTTTTTTGATGTTCTCGCTCTACACGATTCCCCCCATTTAATTATAGGTGGAGATTTTAATTTATCAGCCAATCCATCTCTGGACAGAAGCTCTTTCACCCCCCACACTAAGGCCTTTCCCAAATCACTAACCCGTTCGCTTAACGAATTCCAACAAATTGATTCCTGGAGAGCCCACAACGTAGGTTGTAGAGCGTATACCTTTGATTCCCACCCCCATAACAGCTACGCCAGGTTAGACTACATTTTCTGTACACCAATACTTCTGGCCAACTCTACAAGAGCAGAAATAGACCCCTGCCCCTGGTCTGATCACCAAATCTCTAAGTTCGAAACTTCTCATGTGGGCATGTCCCCCACTCCATTCACCTGGAGAATTAACGATTCTCTACTCTCAGATCCTAGAACTATAAACGATTTAACCTCTTCCCTAGAAGAATACTTCAAAACTAATAACACCGATGATATATCTATACAATCCCTTTGGTCAGCTCATAAAGCCGTTATTAGAGGTCAGTTAATCAAAATCGCTTCTACCAAAAATAAAGAGAAACTAAGAGAGATTAAAACGCTGACATTCGACCTAGACAAGCTATATTAAAAAAAAACATTAATTCTCCCTCTCTCGACATAGATAAACAAATCCACACTAAAAGACAGGCCTTAGACTCGTTACTATCCGCTGACACAGAAAAAACCCTCAGATTCACAAAGGCAAAGTTTCTGCTCCATTGCAATTCAACCTCCACAATGTTTGCTAGGAAACTCAAACAACAGATCTCTCCCACACATGTCTACAAGCTTAGAAACCAAAGTGGTAAGACGGTCTCACATCCACAGGAAGTGATGGACATTTTCACCAGTTTCTATCAAAACATACTTTCTAGTCCACACCCTCCACCAAACAAAGAAGCTCAATCCTGGTTAGATAAAATTAAACTTCCCTCCCTTTCACCCTCCCAAATGGATATGATTAATTCTCCCTGCACTGAGACTGAAATAAAGGAAATTATCAATTCTCTCAAATCATCCACCACACCGGGCCCAGACAGTTTTTCCACAACATATTATAAAAAATTCTCAAATATACTAACTCCTTGGATATCCAATCTTTGCAACCAAATCCTGAAAGGAAACAATTTCCCCGAAGACTTGCTTCTAGCAAACCTATCATTGATCCCAAAACCCCAAAAAGACCACTCCTTACCACAAAATTTCAGACCTATTTCTGTCCTCAATAATGACACTAAAATCTTTGCTAGATTTCTAGCCAATAGACTGGCAACAGTAATTACATCATTAGTACACCCAGACCAGACCGGCTTTATACCCAGCAGGCAAATTATTGATAACACCAGACTTATTTCGAATATCATTCAAGATGCCAACATTTCACTACACCCAACCTGCCTAATCAGCCTAGACATACACAAGGCTTTTGACAATGTAAGTTGGAATTATTTAAACTTCGTTCTCGCTAAAGTCGGCATCCCTAATAACGTTATCAGAGGTTTCAATGCATTATACCACAACCCTCAAACTAGAATCAAAATTCCCGGATGTAACTCCCAATTCTTTCCTTTGAGAAGAGGCACTAGACAGGGCTGCCCTCTATCCCCTCTCTTGTTTGCCCTTGCTATGGAAAAATTGGCACAAGCTCTTAGAGATCACCCTAAAATCAAAGGATATCCCAAGGGCCAAAATGAATTCAAATTGAGTTTATATGCAGATGATGTGATGTTATTCATCACAGACCCCTTGGAATCAATCCCAAATCTACTCTCAGTTCTAGATCTATTTCACAACGTATCGGGCTTAGGAGTTAATCTGGATAAGTGTTCAGCCGTTGCTATTAATATTCAACCTAGCCTATTAGGAAAATTAAAAAATCAATTTCCCTTTAAATGGTGTTCCTCCTCTTTCAAATATTTTGGTATCTATATTACTCCTTTATACAACACGCTATTTCAAGCTAATTACCCCAATCTCTTCAATAGCATTCTCTTAACCTTCTTAAAATTTGGTCTAACTACAGTATCTTCTTTTTGGGAAGAATCTGTGCTATCAAAATGGTTATACTACCGAAACGTCTATATTATTTCAGAGCCCTTCCCATTTTCATTCCTAAAAACAAACTGGAATTGATACAGAGATCTATTAACAAATTTGTGTGGATAGGGAGTAGGCCCAGATGTAGTAGTGCAATGCTTCATAGGCCGCAAACAACGGGAGGTCTGGGTGTACCTAACCTCTGGCTATACTTTCTGTCCGCCCGATTCCTTCAACTAGCACAATGGTCTAGCCCCATCAATACAACTCCATGGTTAACATTTGAACGCAACTCCATTCTCCCATTTAGGTTAGAAAGCATAGCTTGGTCCAATATTTCAAATTCAAAAAAAATGTATAAGCTAAATAGAATTGTTGCTCACTCCCTCCAGATTTGTATCAAATATAAAGACCCGTTACAGTTATCCCCTCCCACATCTATTCTAGCTTCTTTTTTTGGCGACACCCGCTTTCCTTCAGCTCTCAACAACCCTGACAAGTTTATTCTATGGAATCAGGCGGGACTGACCAGCTTGAAATCCCTAACACAGAACAATCTTTTCACCATATTTGAGCAACTTTGTAACACTTATAACTTCCCTGAATCGGAACTCTCAAACTATAACTTGATTAAAGAATTCTACCTCTCTCACTACGCAATTAATAACCTCAATAGCCCTTCACCCTTTGAACAAATATGTATCTCCTCCTCTAGAGATAGAGGACAGATTTCTGTTTTATACAAACTCTGTAGCATCCCCCAAACCGAAGAAAAATCTAAACCTATGCTCCAATGGGAACTAGAACTCAACTGCAATATCTCTATAAGAGACTGGCAGACAATGTTCAATAACCTCCATAAGAGCTGCTGTTCCCCTGCTATCCATGAATCCCCATTTAAATTAATGACCAGATGGTATATGTCCCCTTCTAGAATACATCAATATTATCCTAACTGCTCCCCTAACTGTTTTAGAGGCTGCTCAAATGAAGGAACTCTTTTACATATTTTTTGGGACTGCAAACACTTAGACCCAATATGGAAATCGGTCACTAAAATTGCAGACCAATTAATGATTGATAAAATTTCTCTTACCCCTCAAATATGCCCTTTGTTTGGGAAAATACCAAATGTTCCATCTCACACCAATAAACTATTGCATATCCTTTGTAGCGCAGTCATCTGGATGGTCGCATGCAAGTGGCGTACTCCTTATACCTCATGGCAACAGGTTATATCAAGAATGTCTTCAATTAGACTTTCAGAATATATCCATTGTACCTTACAAGACCAATTTAGCATATATAAACAAAAATGGTCTCTTTGGGATATAATATCTAAAGACTAACGGACCCTTATTTGTAAAGCGATATCTGATATCTTTGATACTATATATAAATTGTATTCCTCTTTTTATTACATTGGATGTATACTTTGTAACTGCTCTTTGTACCTTACCTTCCAATAAAGCTTTTTGTAAACAAAATATGATAGGTCTTCGTGACATTAGATGTGTAATTTATGTCCCTAGAATACCTGACGGCGCTCCCTGCATGTTGAGCCTCTGTATGTGGCAGGCTGTGAAAAAGTCTCAGACATGTGGTATCGCCATACTCAGGAGGAGTAGTAGAATGTGTTTTGGGGTGTAATTTGTGGTATGCATATGCTGTGTGTGAGAAATAACCTGTTACAATGACAATTTTGTGAAAAATAAAAAATAAAAAAAAATCTTCATTTTGCAAAGAATTGTGGGAAAAAATTACAACTTCAAAAAATTCACCATGCCTCTTACTAAATACCTTGGAATGTCTACTTTCCAAAAAGGGGTCATTTTGGGGGTATTTGTACTTTCCTGGCTTGTTAGAGTCTCAAGAAATTAGATAGGCCTTCAGTACATCAGGTGTGATCAGGTGTGATCAATTTTCAATGATTGGTATCATAGTTTGCAGACTCTATAACTTTCACAAGGACCAAATAATATACACCGATTTGGGTTATTTTTACCAAAGATATGTAGTAGTATAAATTTTGGCCAATATTTATGAAGAAAAATCACTAATTTGCTAAATTTTTTGACATCATTTGCTAGGCTACTTTATCCTCTTCAAACTCTACCTCTGCTGCTCAAACACTCTGACATTAAAAAGATACAGGCGGCCCTCAGTGGCTTTTTATGGCAGGGCAAAAAACCCAGAATCGCACTCCAAAAACGTTGCCTCCCGAAGAGTGAGGGAGGGGCGAGCCTCCCCAATATTAGATTTTATAACTTAGCCTGCTTAATGCGGCAAGCTTTAGACTGGCTGTCCGAGCACTCTAGGTATTCCAACTATGTGTTGGAGGGAGCCCTGGTGCGTCCACTTACCATCCAGGCTGTCTTGCACTCCAAATTGAGCGTACTGCCTAGCTTTCTGAGGTCAAATTACTTAATCAAAGACACTCTTATTGCCTGGCGGGAGGTGCGTCGGCTCCTGGGTTTACCCTCCAACATCTCCCAATACCTGCCTATCTCGGGTAACCCCATTTTCCCCCCTTCCTTGGAAAGTACAATTTTTTCTCACTGGTCAGCTCTGGGACTAAAGACAATATCCCAAATCATTGACCCAGCTCATGGAACTATTAAGCCCTTCTCAGAAGTATCAGCTGAATTCTTCATTCCGTTGCCTCAGGTTTTCTACTACACTCAACTAACGAGTTATCTCAAGTCCTGCTGTTCCTCGTGCAAAGACTCTTGCATCATGCACCAGGCCTCCAAATACTCCCTGGTCCCTTTCCAGGCTTGGGCACCGATACTTGACAACCAAGAGCCTCCCTCCCAAATCTTGGCAGGTTACCAAACTATCTGGAGACTAATAATATCCGAGAAGTGGCGAGAGACCCAATTTAAAATAGCCCACTGCACCTACCTCCCCTCTACCGCAGTAAAGCAGATTCAACACAGCTCATTTGTCCCTGGTGCTCGCACATAAGGCCTACCCTCTATCACAGACTATGGACTTGCCAAAAAGTGTCTGCTTTTTGGGATAAAGTAAAGGGATATATAGACTCAGTATGCTGTATTGGTCTTCCCAAGCACCCAATGCTATATCTATTCAGTGCCAATCTGTCACAAACCTCACCGCAGGAACAGGTGATAGACCCTCTCCCTCATTGGGTTCACATCTGTCTTCTGGCTGCCTGGAGGGTCATACTCCTCTCCTGGATACAATCAGATCCACCTCATGTAGCCAAGGTGAAACAATCCTTAAGAGACCTCTTTCTTGTGGAAAAACTGGATGCCATCACTCAGGACTGCAAACCCGCAAAACATTTCTTTTCTAGGAGGCGGAAATTCATCGAACACTCCTTTAACCAGACGGAGATCTCACGCCACATGCTCCCCTTGGTGGTATCTCTGAGCGGAACTGACCAATACTCTAGGCAAATTGAAAGTTAGTGACCCTTCAGTCAGCAATCTCACCTCCTTGCTCCCTTGAAATTCCCAGTAACTCATTAGCTCTTGACCCATTTTCATCTCAGTCTTTATTTTTTATGTATGTGTCGACCTCCCCTATCAAATAGGATATCCCTAACCCTGCTTCCACTCCTCTGGCTATATTAATATATTTGGAATAAGGTTTTTAATGCTCTACTTTATGATTTTTTCTTTTTTCAGGCCTTTCTAGTCCCAGTCAAGTCCTATACATCCTGATCTATATGGTTTGATTCTTTGTTGTGGTGTACTGTAATATGCTGGCATATAATCATTTCTGTTTCAGTAGACTGGCTTATGATCGAATGTATCTTGTTGTCAGGTCTCAATAAAGCCTTTTAAAACTAAAAAAATAAATAAAATAAAAATAAAAGATGGCCTAGGCTATAAGAAGATTGCCAAAACCCTGCAACTGAGCTGCAGCACGGCGGCCAAGACCATATAGTGGTTTAACAGGACAGGTTCCACTCAGAACAGGCCGCGCCATGGTCGACCAAAAAAGTTGAGTGCACATGCTCAGCATCATATCCAGAAGTTGTCTTTGGGAAATAGAGGTATGAGTGCTGCCAGCATTGCTGCAGAGGTTAAAGGGGTTGGGGTGTCAGTCTGTCAGTGATCAGACCATATGCCGCACACTGCATGAAATTGGTCTGTATGGCTGTCATTCCAGAAGTAAGCCTCTTCTAAAGATGATGCACAAGAAAGCCTGCAAACAGTTTGCTGAAGACAAGCAGACTAAGTACATGGATTACTGAAACCATATCCTGTGGTCTGATGAGACCAAGATAAACTTATTTGGTTCAGATGGTGTCAAGCGTGTGTGGTGGCACCAGGTGCAGAGTACAAAGTGTGTCTTGCCTACAGCCAAGCATGGTGGTGGGAGTGTCATGGTCTGGGGCTGCATGAGTGCTGCTAGCACTGGGGAGCTACAGTTCATTGAGGGAACCATGAATGCCAACATGTACTGTGACATACAGAAGTAGAGCATGGTCCCCTCCTCTCGGAGACTGGGCCGCAGGGCAGTATTCCAACATGATAACAACCCCAAACACACCTCCAAGATGGCCACTGCCTTGCTAAATAAGCTGAGGGTAAGTGTGATGGACTGGCCAAGCATGTCTCCAGACCTAAACCTTATTGAGCATCTGTGGGGCATCCTCAAATGGAGGGTGGAGGAGCGCAAGGTCTCTAACATCCACCAGCTCTGTGATGTCATCATGGAGGAGTGGAAGAGGACTCCAGTGGCAACCTGTGAAGCTCTGGTGAACGCCATGCCCAAGAAGGTTAAGGCAGCACTGAAAAATAATGTTGGACACACAAAATATTGAGACATTGGGCCCAATTTGGACATTTTCACTTAGGGCTATACTCACTTTTGTTGCCAGTGGTTTAGACATTAATGGCTGTGTGTTGAGTTATTTTAAGGGGACAGAAAATTTACACCATTATGCAAGCTGTACACTCACTACTTTACATTGTAGCAAAGTGTAATTTTTTTCAGTGTTATCGCATGTACTCACTTTTGTGAAATATTGTATGTGTGTAAAGGCAGGCATCCCAATACTTTTGGCTAGATAGTGTATCTGGCAAAATGTGCAATGGTGGTGAAACCCTCCTACACATAAATATTACATTTAGATAAGGCCCTGAGTCAGGAGTTACAGTATGTTTAACAACATAGGGAGCACAAACAACATCTCTACATGAAGTGGCACATTTGGGATTCAAACTCAGGCACTCAGCATTGGTATACAGTTGTCTTACCTTGTGAGCCACATAGCTATTACACATGTAGCCCTACTACACATATATATACTGCATTTCTTTGGACATACAGGTGGTAGAATTACATTGGTCAGGAGTTATTGTTCTTGATTTGTTCTGTGATATTTGGTGGTTCTTGATGCATGAGTGTGGAATAGTAATGTTACCATCTGATTTTTGGGAATTACATGTTTATTTCTGATGTTGGTACACATATTACATTTTTTGGGCTCAAATTAGGATCATTTGGAAATAATTAAAAATAAAAAGTTGTGACTAATTTTAAATTTCCATAAGCAATGGTATTGTTTGTGGATTGCAAAGACACCTATGTGAGTTTGGGGAAATATTTTTGTGAGATAGACATCAACATGTGAAAGTGACAGAGAAAAAAATATTTTACCAAAACATGAAAACATTACACATTCTAGCATTCTTAAAAACAAAATAGACGATGAAGAAGCAGCATTGTTGCAAGGACAATTTCTTTAAGAGAAAGATACATTTCATCTCAACATGAAAAGGATTTCTTTGGGGAAGTTACAATTGTACCATTAGAATGAATGTCTGAAACTTGCATTGGGCTACATAACTCCAATTTTGACTCCCAAAAACTCTCTTTAAACCAGTGCTAATTTTGGTATTTACTATAGCGCCTTTTAATTACTCCATGGGAGTAAAAATAAGAGTAGTTTCATGAGTATGCTCAGTTGTGCTCAGCTGTGCTGTGCACCTAGTTGTAAAAATGTATCTCTTCTCAGACTTTTAAAGATATTTCAGTGTAGAGATAAACAGTTTAAAAGCAGATTATCTTTAGATAATATACCGCATATTTTAGTGCAATTTAGGTGATTATATCATGCTCTAAACATTATTTCCATGTGCACTTCTCCAGGTCCTGACTAGAGTAAGGATTTGGGCGCTATCTGTTGCAAATGTTGTAAATTTAAGTTTGGGAGTATTGTGCCGCTAGCGCTATTGTGAATACCGTATTAGTGCTACTTACCACAATTGCTGCATTTTAGTGCTATTTACCGCAATCGGAGGATTTTTGCTACAAAATAGCGGCCGGCGCTATAGTAACTGACCCCTTATATGTCTGACCAGTTCCTTATCAGGAAGCATGAATCAAAGACAGAAGTGCAGTAAAATCACACTTCTTAATAAAAAGGTAAAATTTTATAAACAGAGTAAACGTGGTCAAAACATAGCCAGGGTTCGGTAACCAGAGCAGATAGTCAGAGCAAGCCAGTGAAACAGGAGTTCAGAGATCAATGAGGTCAAACAAAAGGAATGCAGGGTCAGGAGTAAGGAGGAGAGTCAGCTGAGCAGGGTCTTGAATCCAGAAACCAGAAGGGAACGTCAAACTGGCAAAGTATTTCACAGGAAAACACAGCAGAGATTTCTCCATAGATGTTGACCAAGGCAAAGTCATCTGCAATATGATCCAGGCAGTTTATATAGCAGCAGAGCTGGCTTAACAAGGCAGGATATGGTGATCAGGTGAGACAGAGTGGACGCTGAGACTGGCAATTAACCCTGAGCTGAGCAGCTTGCTCTGAGAAGGGAGAGCTATGCCCAGTCCTAACATTACCCCCTCTTCAACGACCCCCACCCCATTTGGGGGGCCACCATGTTTGAGGGGAAAACGTCTATGGAAAACACGGAGGAGGACAGGAGCATGTACATCTGAGGATGAGAACCAAGAACTCTCCTCCGGACCGTACCCTTTCTAATGAACCAGGTACTGTATGCAGAGAGGAGGTGAATACCGCGCTAAGTATATATTAAAAGGAAAAATAAATGAATAGCTGCTACAAAGACAAAAACAAACAGTTTGTGATTAAGATATATAAACCAAAAATGTAGAACTTATCCTGAACAAATCAGGTGATTTAAACCTAAAGTGCTAAAACATAAATAACCAGTGTGATTCAATAAAAATATGTATTCCATTGTATATGTTAAAAAAAGGAATTCATATAAAGTTCAAAAATGTGCAATTAAGCATTCAGTGCAGCAAAGTGCTAAAAGTGCAGATCCTGTTCAATTCTGAAATGTTGATAGATAAGTGATGCTGATCCAGTGCAAAATCCTGTGATATCATTCACCATATTATTGCGCTTACCAGAATAAGGATGTAATGATGCCTCAATATGAAAATCGGGAACACCACCACTTTGGAGCAGTCTAAGTGGATCCACAGCAGAACCAAGCGCTAATACAGGGTCTCCAGGAAAGATAAAATACGTATCCAGCAGTAGGAGGAGGTCTTCACCAGCAGTGCAAGCTTGGGGCAGTTGGGAAAACATGCAATAAAAAGCCTTGCAACCATAATAGTACTAATTTTATTGAAAGTATTGCACTTACATAAGTTGATAAAAATGAGCTCAAACCATAGGGTAGCCGGCAGATAGTGAAGCACAGCGGTATGGGGTCAGCCACTTCTGGCACTTTTCGTCCTAATATGAGTTGTCTGGGGGCACCAGACCTTGCCAAAACCTGGACACAAACTGGCTACCCCATCTGAGACGATCACCTTGGGAAGCGCATGTAAGCGAAAGATCTCCCGAGCAAAAATGGATGCCAGTTCCTTGGACGTCGGCAAGTGGAATACAATGTGACATCTTTGAGAATTGGTCAACCACCATAAGGATAACTGTATTACCCTGAGAGTTAGGTAACTCCACAATAAAATCCATAGACAGGTGGGTCCAAGGCCACTCTCAATTGTGTATGGGTTGTAGAAGACTTACTGGAAGATGTTGTGGTGTTTTGTTCTGCGCCCACACGGAACAGGCTGCTACTAGAGTTGAGCGAACACCTGGAAGTTCGGGTTCTGCTGGTCCGTCCGAACTTCGGGACAAAGTCCAGGTCCGGGTCCGGACGGAACCCGAACGATCGCACGGACAACGAACCCCATTGAAATCAATGGGGACCCGAACTTTTAGGCACAAAAATGGCTGTAGGAAAGTCCTGGAAAGCCCCAGAGGGCTGCAAAAGGAAGTAAAATGGGGGTAAGGGTAGGGCAAGTGCCCTACAAAAAAATGGGGACAGGGAAATAACTTTAAATATTTTTAAAAAAATAAAAACTTAAAAAATGCAAAAATGGAGGTGAATGTGGATCATCTTCAAACTGTGTCTGAAAAGTATTAATTAACGGTAGAAGCCATATAACTGTTCTAAAATCATCTTCAAACTAGGGCAAGTGCCCTACAAAAAATGGGGAGAGGGAAAATAAATTAAAATCAAATTTAAAAAATGGGAAGGGGGGTGGATGTGGAGTAGGAGTCTAGAGGTTGACTAGGCC
>BLSH010499686.1:72823-96926 GCA_018402905.1 Glandirana rugosa
GAGGGAGTCTCGTGGTTGTCCTTGGAGAGGGATTACGTCATTTAGGGAGAGGTTCCTGTTGGTGCTCTGAGGGAGGGTTTATCGTTCTAAAACCATCTACTACTGCATTAGGGAGAGGTTCCTGTTGGTGCTCTGAGGGAGAGTTTATCGTTATAAAACCATCTCCTACTGCATCATGGAGAGGTTCCTGTTGGTGCTCTGAGGGACAGTTTATTGTTATAAAAACATCTACTACTGCATTAGGGTCAGGTTCCTGTTGGTGCTCTGAGGGAGAGATTATCATTCTAAAACAATCTACTACTGCATTAGGGAGAGGTTCCTGTTGGTGCTCTGAGGGAGAGATTATCATTCTAAAACCATCTACTATTGCATTAGGGAGACGTTCCTGTTGGTGCTGTGAGGGAGAGATTATCATTCTAAAACCATCTACTACTGCATTAGGGACAGGTTACTGTTGGTGCTGTGAGGGAGAGATTATCATTCTAAAACCATCTACTACTGCATTAGGGAGAGGTTCATGTTGGTGCTTTGAGGGAGAGATTATCATTCTAAAACCATCTACTACTGCATTAGGGAGACGTTCCTGTTGGTGCTCTGAGGGAGAGATTATCATTCTAAAACCATCTACTACTGCATTAGGGGGAGATTATCATTCTAAAACCATCTACTACTGCATTAGGGAGACATTTCTGTTGGTGCTCTGAGGGAGAGATTATCATTCTAAAACCATCTACTACTGCATTAGGGAGAGGTTCCTGTTGGTGCTCTGATGGTGCTCTGATGGTGCTCTGATGGAGAGTTTATTGTTATAAAACCATCTCCTACTGCATTAGGGAGAGGTTCCTGTTTGTGTTCTGAGGGAGAGTTTATCGTTATAAAACCATCTACTACTGCATTAGGGACAGGTCCTGTTGGTGCTCTGAGGGAGAGATAATCATTGTAAAACAATCTGCTACTGCATTAGGGACAGGTTCCTGTTGGTGCTCTGAGGGAGAGATTATCATTCTAAAACCATCCACTATTGCATTAGGGACATGTCCTGTTGGTGCTCTGAGGGAGAGATTATCATTCTAAAACCATCTACTACTGCATTAGGGAGAGGTTCCTGTTGGTGCTCTGAGGGAGAGATTATCATTCTAAAACCATCTACTACTGCATTAGGGACAAGTCCTGTTGGTGCTCTGAAGCAGAGATTATCATTCTAAAACCTTCTACTACTGCATTAGGGACAGGTTACTGTTGGTGCTCTGAGGGAGAGATTATCATTCTAAAAACATCTACTACTGCATTAGGGAGAGGTTCCTGTTGGTGCTCTGAGGGAGAGATTATCATTCTAAAACCATCTACTACTGCATTAGGGACTGGTTCCTGTTGGTGCTCTGAGGGAGAGATTATCATTTTAAAACCATCTACTACTGCATTAGGGAGAGGTTCCTGTTGGTGCTCTGAGGGAGAGATTATCATTCTAAAACCATCTACTACTGCATTAGGGAGACGTTCCTGTTGGTGCT
The DNA here is from genome assembly GCA_018402905.1 of Glandirana rugosa. Lineage (NCBI taxonomy): Eukaryota > Metazoa > Chordata > Amphibia > Anura > Ranidae > Glandirana > Glandirana rugosa. Next base: position 74,335 of record BLSH010499686.1, read on the forward strand.
GTGAGGGAGAGATTATCATTCTAAAACCATCTACTACTGCATTAGGGAGACATTCCTGTTGGTGCTGTGAGGGAGAGATTATGATTCTAAAACCATCTACTACTGCATTAGGGAGAGGTTCCTGTTGGTGCTCTGATGCAGAGTTTATCGTTATAAAACCATCTCCTACTGCATTAGGGAGAGGTTCCTGTTTGTGTTCTGAGGGAGAGTTTATCGTTATAAAACCATCTCCTACTGCATTAGGGAGAGGTTCCTGTTGGTGCTCTGAGGGAGAGTTTGTCGTTCTAAAACCATATCCTACTGCATCATGGAGAGGTTCCTGTTGGTGCTCTGAGGGAGAGATTATCATTTTAAAACCATCTACTATTGCATTAGGGACAGGTTCCTGTTGGTGCTCTGAGGGAGAGATCATCATTCTAAAACCATCTACTACTGCATTAGGGAGACGTTCCTGTTGGTGCTGTGAGGGAGAGATTATCATTCTAAAACCATCTACTACTGCATTAGGGAGAGGTTCCTGTTGGTGCTCTGATGGAGAGTTTATCGTTATAAAACCATCTACTACTGCATTAGGGAGAGTTTATCGTTATAAAACCATCTACTACTGCATTAGGGACAGGGCCTGTTGGTGCTCTGAGGGAGAGATAATCATTCTAAAACAATCTACTACTGCATTAGGGAGAGGTTCCTGTTGGTGCTCTGAGGGAGAGATTATCATTCTAAAACCATCTACTACTGCATTAGGGACAAGTCCTGTTGGTGCTCTGAAGGAGAGATTATCATTCTAAAACCTTCTACTACTGCATTAGGGACAGGTTACTGTTGGTGCTCTGAGGGAGAGATTATCATTCTAAAAACATCTACTACTGCATTAGGGACAGGTCATGTTGGTGCTCTGAAGCAGAGATTATCATTCTAAAACCTTCTACTACTGCATTAGGGACAGGTTACTGTTGGTGCTCTGAGGGAGAGATTATCATTCTAAAAACATCTACTACTGCATTAGGGAGAGGTTCCTGTTGGTGCTCTGAGGGAGAGATAATCATTCTAAAACAATCTACTACTGCATTAGGGAGAGGTTCCTGTTGGTGCTCTGAGGGAGAGATAATCATTCTAAAACCATCTACTACTGCATTAGGGACAAGTCCTGTTGGTGCTCTGAAGGAGAGATTATCATTCTAAAACCTTCTACTACTGCATTAGGGAGAGGTTCCTGTTGGTGCTGTGAGGGAGAAATTATCATTCTAAAACCATCTACTACTGCATTAGGGACAGGTCCTGTTGGTGCTCTGAAGGAGAGATTATCATTCTAAAACCATCTACTACTGCATTAGGGAGACGTTCCTGTTGGTGCTGTGAGGGAGAGATTATCATTCTAAAACCATCTACTATTGCATTAGGGAGACGTTCCTGTTGGTGCTGTGAGGGAGAGATTATCATTCTAAAACCATCTACTACTGCATTAGGGAGATGTTCCTGTTGGTGCTCTGAGGGAGAGATTATCATTCTAAAACCATCTACTACTGCATTAGGGAGAGGTTCCTGTTTGTGCTCTGAGGAAGAGTTTCTCGTTCTAAAACCATCTCCTACTGCATCATGGAGAGGTTCCTGTTGGTGCTCTGAGGGAGAGTTTATCGTTCTAAAACCATCTACTACTGCATTAGGGAGAGGTTCTTGTTGGTGCTCTGAGGGAGAGTTTATCGTTCTAAAACCATCTCCTAATGCATTAGGGAGAGGTTCCTGTCGGTGCTGTGAGGGGGAAATTATTGTTCTAAAATCATCTGATACTGCAGTAGGGACAGGTTCCTGTCGGTGTTGTGAAAGACAGATTATCATTCTAAAATCATCTCATACTGGTGTAGGGAGAGGTTTCTGCTGCTGGTGTGAGCGGTGGAGAGGTTGCTGCTTTTGGTGTGAGCGGTGCATTTCTTGCACAACATTAAAAAAGTGCATCTACAATTTTCTTTTTTTTAAAAAAAGAAAAGAATAATCATTTATTATTCAGTTTTTTTTAGTATTAATAAATAGTTCTACATAGTACATTTGTGTCCAGAATGAGGAGAGCATCAAATTAGGGTCATGGTCGTGGTGCTACTAGCGCTGCTGGTGTTGGTGCTGTTGCTGAAGCTCCTGTTGCAAGGAGAGAATATGGTGAAACACCTTCCTCAGGTAGCCGACAGAACCTTCAAAGTTATATGGTAGGCCCGAATGGTGCTCAACGAATGGTGAGGCCAGAACAAGTACAGGCGATAGTAGATTGGTTGGCTGACAATGCCTCCAGTTCCTTCACATTGTCTCCCTCCCGGTCCCTGGATGAAAGCTCAGAGTTGGCACCTGAACCCCATGGCCAGCTTTCACCTCAGCCCCTTGTAAATCAGCCAAGCAGTCTGGGCCTCAAGTCATGCAACAGTCTCTTATGCTTTTTGATGACTCTCCTGGTGTGCTTTCCGTGGGCCATCCACATAGCCCTGCCCCAGAAGTGGAAGACATTGAGTGCACCGATGCCCAACCACTTCTGTTGCAGGATGAGGACATGGAAACACCAGCGCAGCACGTCTCTGATGATGACGAAACACAGGTGCCAACTGCTGCAGCTTTCCACAGTGTGCAGACTGACAAGGAGGGCAGTGGTGAAGGGTGGGTGGAAGATGATGTGGAGGAGGATGATGAGGTCCTAGACCACACATGGAATGAGGGTCATGCGAGTGACGTGTGCAGTTTGGAGGAAGAGATGGTGGTAGCACAGAGGCACCAGCACAGCAAAAAAGGGAGCAGGTTGTAAAAGTCGAGCGAGCATCCCCTAGACCAGTGTTTTTCAACTCCAGTCCTCAAGGCACACCAACAGGTCATGTTTTCAGGATTTACCTCAGATGAAACAGCTGTGGTAATTACTAAGGCAGTGAAACTGATCAAATCACCTGTGCAAACTCATGGAAATCCTGAAAACATGACCTGTTGGTGTGCCTTGAGGACTGGAGTTGAAAAACACTGCCCTAGACAGTACGCCTGCTACTACCCACCGCACCCATGGACCTAGCACACCAAAGGCAGCTCAAAGGCGTTCCCCGGCGTGGCAGTTCTTCAGACAATGTGCTGACTACAAGATACGAGTGGTTTGCACACTGTGCAATGAGAGCATGAAGCGAGGCATAAATGTTCTAAACCTGAGCACAACCTGCATGACCAGGCATCTAAATGCAAAGCACTTGCTGCAGTGGAATAAGTACCTCAAAATCCAAGAAAGGTCTCGGCCTCCTCCTGCATCCTCTTCTGCTGCTGCCTCGGCCTCTTCCTCCACCTCTACAGTGCCAGTGTCACCTGCCATCCAGCAAACAGAGCATGTGACAGCAACGCCACTATGTCCGCCACTGTCCCCAAGCATTTCCACACGGTCCCATGGAAGCTTACAGCTCTCCATCTCCCAAACACTGGAGAAAAAGAGGAAGTACCCCCCTACCCACCCGCGATCCTGGGCCCTGAATGCCAGCATTTCAAAATTCCTGGCCTTTGAAATGCTGTCATTCCGCCTGGTGGACACGGACAGTTTTAAAAACCTGATGGCAGTGGCTGTCCCACAGTATGTGGTGCCCAGCCACCACTACTTTTCCAGGCGAGGCATCCCTTCCCTGCACAAACAAGTCGGGGACAAGATCAAGTGTGCACTGCACAACGTCATCTGTTGCAAGGTCCACATAACCACTGATACGTGGACCAGTAAGCACGGGCAGGGACGCTATATCTCGCTAACTACACACTGGGCAAATGTAGTGGCGGGTGGGCCTGAGGCGGCTAGCCTTTTGGCGCATGTCCTTCTGCCACTGAGGATTGCAGGGCATTTCTCTTTGCCTCATGTTGCCTCCTCCTCCTACTGCGCTTCCTCCTCCTCCTCTACCACCTCCTCTACCTCTCAGCGTAACACCTTCACCACCAACTTCAGCACATACAGGCGGAAACGACAGCAGGCTGTTTTAAAATTGATATCTTGGGGGATAAACCCCACACTGCGCAGCAGCTGTGGATGGGCATTGAACAACAGACCGATGAGTAGTTGTTGCCGCTGAGCCTCAAGCCCGGCCTGGTGGTGTGCGTCAATGGGCGAAATGTGCTGAATTTGGTGGTGCAGAAATTTCTAAAAAAACTACCCGGATATGTCAGAGCTGCTGCAGAAAGTGCGGGCCGTCTGTGCGCGCTTTCGGCGTTCTCACCCTGCTGCTGCTCGCCTGTCTGCACTGCAGCGGAACTTTGGCCTTCTCGCTCACCACCTCCTATGCGACGTGCCCACAAGGTGGAACTCCACCTTGCACATGCTGGAGAGACTGTGCGAGCAGCAGCAGGCAATAGGGGAGTTTCAGCTGCTGCACGTACGGGTCAGTCGCTCTGCGGAACAGCACCACTTCACCACCGAGTGGGCCTCCATGCGAGACCTGTGTACCATATTGAGGTGTTTCAAGTACTCCACCAACATGGCCAGTGCCGATGACGCTGTTCTCGGCGTTACTATGCCACTTCTATGTCTCCTTGAAAAAACACTTTGGGCGATGATGGAAGAGGACGTGGCACAGGAGGAGGAGGAAGAGGGGTAATTTCCACGGTTATCAGGTCACTCATTCACAAGTGGCTCAGAGGGTGGGTTCCTGCACCAGCATAGGCCAGGTCAAAAATTTTCAAGCCAGGGGACACTTCTGGAGGATGAGGATGATGATGATGAGGAGGAGGAGGAACCGTGTTCACAGCAGGGTGGCACGCAACGCAGCTCGCGGGCATATCTGAAGCGTGGCTGGGGGGATACGGAGGACACAGATGATACACCTCCCACAGATGACAGCTTGTGCTTGCCTCTGGGCAGCCTGGCACACATGAGTGACTACATGCTGCAGTGCCTGCTCAACGACAGCCGAGTTGCATACATTTTAACTTGTGCTGATTACTGGGTGACCACCCTGCTGGATCCCCGTTACAAGGACAATGTGCCGTCCTTAATTCCCTCACTGGAGCGTAATCAGAAGATGCAAGACTACAAACGCACTCTGGTAGATGCGCTGCTGAGGGCATTCCCAAATGACACCGGGGACTCAGTGGAAGCACAAGGCGAAGGCAGAGGAGGAGGATGAGGAGGAGGTGGAAGAGGTCGCCAACGCAGCTGTGGCAAAACCAGCACCTCAGAAGGCAGGGTTAGCATGGCCAAAATGTGGAAAAGCTTTGTCAGCAGAACGCCACCACAATCAGCACCACCAGCTGATAGGCAACATCTTAGCAGGAGGCATAATTTCAGCAACATGGTGGAACAGTATGTGTGCACACGCCTACACGTACTGACTGATGGGTCTGCCCCATTCAACTTCTGGGTCTCCAAATTGGGCACATGGCCTGAGCTTGCCCTTTATGCCTTGGAGGTGCTGGCCTGCCCTGCAGCCAGTGTATTGTCTGAACGTGTGTTTAGCACGGCAGGGGGCGTTATCACAGACAAGCACAGCCGCCTGTCCACAGCCAACATGGACAAGCTAACCTTTATTAAAATGAACCAGGCATGGATCCCACAAGACTTGTCTGTACCTTGTGCAGAATAGACATTTAGACCGGCCTCACACAGCCATTGGTATCCTTCTTTTTTTTTTGAATATGTCTCAATATTTTGGGGCCTACCCCAATTCTAAAAAAAAAACAAACAAACAAAAAACAGTGTTGGCTACCTCCTCCTCCTCCACCACCACTTCCACCTACACCGCCACGGTCACCACCTCCTCAACTTCCAGGCTCCTACTCCACATCCACCTCCTCCTCCAATTTTTTATTTTTTTTTATGTCATTTTAAGTTATTTCCCTATCCACATTTGTTTGCAGGGCACTTGTCCTACTCTTACCCCCATTTTGCTTCCTTTTGCAGCCTTCTAGCCCTTTCCATGACTTTTTTTACAGCCATTTTTGTGCCCAAAAGTTATGCTCACCATTGACTTCAATGGGGTTCGGTGTCAGGGGTCAAGTTCGAATCGATTTCGGTGCTGAACCCGAACATTTTCACGTGGTTCGTCCAAACCCGATGTACTTGAACATCCAGGTGTCCGCTCAACTCTAGTTGGGGCCACTGTAGAACTGCCGATAGCTTCTCTGGGTCCATCGAAAAACCAGCAGTGGAAATGACATAACCCAGGAATTTATCCTGTTCACAATGGAAATCGCACTTCTCCAATTTACAATACAGGGTTATTATCTCTCGGCCTCTGAAGCACATGACAGACATCTGTGTGTTGACTTTCTAGGGACTTGGAATATATGAGGATATCGTTGAGATACACCACCACACATTGCTGCAACATATCTCGGAGGACATCATTGATGAATTCCTGAAAAACTAGCAGAGCGTTGCAAAGGCCAAGCGGAACTACAAGGTATTCATAATGGCCTGTCCTGGTATTAAATGCAATTTTCCACTGATCGCCCTCCTTGATCCTCATGAGATTGTATGCCCCTCTCAGATCAAGCTTTGTGAAAACCGTTGATCCCTTGATGCAGTCAAATAACTGGAATTCCAAAAGGAAATCAAATGGAATTGGATAAACATTCTTAACCGTGAAGCGATTGAGACCCCTATGATCGATACAAGGTCTCAGTTCGCCACTTTTTCACAAAGAAGAAGCCAGCAGCAGCAGGAGATGATGATTTGTGGATGAACCCTCTAGAAAGTGTATCTGCAACATACTCCTCCATAGCTTTATCCTCCGATAAAGACAAAGGGTAAACCCAGCCTGGAGGGGGTATGGCACCAGGCTGAAGGTCAATTGCACAATCGTACGACCATTGTGGAGGCAATCTACCTTTGTCAAAGACATTGCTAAATTTGCGGTACTCCTCCAGCAGGGAGGAGGGTGAAGAGGTACACAAGACCTTAGCCACTTTCTGAAGGGGTTGTGCCTCTGTAACCAAGGATAACCAATAACCACCAGAAAATGAGGAAAGTAAATGACTTGGAATTGGATTATCTCATGGGGAAGAGCCCCTATGGCCATGGTCAACAGAGCAGTCTCATGAGTCACCTGGGCAGGCTGTAGAGTTCTCCCATCAATAGCCTCAATGTCAAGTTGAGTAGCCCGAAACTGCAGTGGGATCGAGTGCTTGGACACAAAGGCACTATCTGTGAACAGGCCTGCAGCTCCAGAGTCTATTAGAGCCTGTATCTCGATGGACGACTCAGACCAAGAAAGGGTAACTGGAACCAGGGGCCTATTCCTTCTGGATAAGGTCTGCCCCCTACAGGACCTCAGGTGCAAGCGTCCCCCCGGACGGGTAGGACAAGACTTCAAAAAGTGACCTGCCTGGCCACAATAAAATCAAAATCTCTCCCTCCTCCTAAAGGCTCTCCCATCCGCAGAGAGACGTGTGAAGCACAACTGCATGGGTTCTACCTCACTGACAGGCTCGTATACAGGAGGTATGGGAGGTAAGGGAGGGACGGGTGGGACTACAAAGCTCGGAGCCAAATGTACAGGAGGCTTCTGCAAGTGCTCTTTAAAGGAAGGTCTCTCTTGGAGTCTGGAGTCAATGAGGATGGCAAACGTGATTAACCTCTCCAGCTCAGTGGGTATGTCTCAGGCTGCTATCTCATCTTTGATGTTATCCGAGAGACCATGAGAAAAAGCAGCCACAAGTGCCTCATTGTTCCAAGCAACCTCTGCTGCCAGAGTACGGAATTCAATGGCGTAATCGGCAACTGTTCTCGTACCCTGCTTGATGGACATGAGGCTTTTGGCAGTGGTAGTGGAGCATGCGGGAACATCAAATGCCCTTTTAAAGGAGGCCACAAACTCTGGTTAACTCTGGACAACAGGTTTTTTCATCTCCCATAGAGGGTTTGCCCAGCCAGAAAGCAAAGAAATCATGAAGCCTACTTTGCTTCTGTCCATAGGGAACGCCTGGGGCAGCATCTCAAAGTATATCTTAACCTGGGTGAGAAACTCTCTGCATCAAACTGGATCACCCCCAAATCGATGTGGAAGTGGAACGGATCCAGACGTACCACGTATAGAGGCAATATTTGAGGTGGGTGCCTGCGCAGAGACTTGAGCATCAACAGGAGCGGTCTGCAACACAGGTTGTGCCAGAATGGTCACCGCAGGAGGAACCAGGTGAGCAGTGCAAATCAGGAGCGTATGTAATGCTATGGCAAACTGATCCATGCAGTGATCTTGCTCATCCAATCTGGAAATAATATTACCAGCAAGTGGATTGACTGCATTTTCTGAATTCACGGCCTTCATCTACTGTCAGGAACCACGAATCAGACAAAGACAGAAGTGCAGTAAAATCCCACTTTTTAATAAAAAAGTAAAATGTTATAAATAGAGTAAACATGGTCAAAACATAGCCAGGGTTCGGTAACTAGAACGGATAGTCAGAGCAAGCCAGTGAAACAGCAGTCCAGAGATCAGCGAGGTCAAACAAACGGAATGCAGGATCAGAACCCAGGAGGAGAGTCAGCCGAGCAGGGTCCTGAATCCAGGAACCAGAAGGGAACATCAAACAGGCAAAGTCTTTCACAGGAACACACAGCAGAGATTTCTCCAGAGATGTTGACCAAGGCGAAGGCATCTGCCATCTAATCCAGGCAGTTTATAAAGCACCAGAGCTGGCTTAATGAGTCAGGATATGGTCATCAGGTGAGACAGAGTGGAAGTTGAAACTGGCAATTAACCCTGAGCTGAGCAGCTTTCTGTGAGAAGGGAGAGCTGAGCCCAGCCCTCACATTCCCTTGATGACGCTGTCTCCTGTGATACCGGTCAGGCAGAGCCTTGGGATGTGACGTTATCGTGCATACGATCGATGATCGGACCAACCGGTGATTCATATACAGGAGCATTTTGGTCTCTTAAACGCTGTCTCCCAAGAATTTATATGTGAGTTTGCATTTTGGTTTTAATACATTTGCACTATAGCAGTTTTACGCTAGGGAGCTTGCTTTCTTCTTTTTTTATGCTACTTTGATTATGGTATAAGATCCTGTCTGCCGGTATTGATGTGGAGTCGGGTGGTGTTTCTGCTTATTTATTTTGCTGGTGGAGCCATTAACCCTTAGAGGTGCAACATGCTTGTATGACCATTATAATCTTTGGTCATGCATATCTGATAAACAGCTGGATCACTGTGGGGTGGGGAGCACCATGAAACATGTAAAAAGAATATTTTCATTTCATTTATTGGACACTATTTGAATATTCATTTGGACTCATTGTCACTTTTTATCTTCGTTTGTTCTTTTTTATTGAATCTTTATGTATTTATATGATGTCTCTGTTTTTGTGATTACAACACATATACATTTTTTTACTGTTCATTTACATCACAAATGTGTGCCAGCTGCTTCTGATTTTAAGACTCTGAGTGCGGATGTGCATTTTATAGCTAGTTTTCTTTGTGTACCAAAATTCTGGATGGAATAAATTACAAATGTTAATGTTTCTCTCAGACAAGATACAGTATCACCTTTGTGCTACAGACCATGCTGGACTGACTCGATCAGTCAATGGTAGAGTTAATCGAACCTCTGATAGTTTGGGTCCTGCAGGTTCAGGCCAAACTTCGGGAAAAAGTCTGGGTTCGGGACAGAACTTGACACTAACTTTATACCGGACCCCAAACCCCATTGAAATCAATGGGGACCCTAACTTTAGGCACAAAAATGGCCGTAACAAAGTCCTGGCAAGTCCTAGAGGTCTGCAAAAGGAAGGAAAATGGGGGTAAGAGTCGGACAAGTGCCCTACAAAGAAATGGGGATAGGGAAATAAATTAAAATAATTTTTAAGCTAAAATCACATAAAAAAAATGGAGGTGGATGTGGAATTGGAGGTTGAGGAGGCGGTGGAAGTGGCGGTGGAGGAGGAAGAGGTAGCCAACACAGTTTTTTTTATTTTTGTGCAAGAAATGCACCGCTGGCCGCAAATGTAGTTTTTGGAATATTTTTTTTTTATTTAAACCAGCAATGTAGACATTTTCTTTATTTTTGTGCAAGAAATGCACCGCTGGCCGCACATGTAGTTTTTAGAATTTTTTTTTTTTTTAAACCAGCAAGGTAGACTTTTTTTTATTTTTGTGCAAGAAATGCACCGCTGGCCACAAATGTAGTTTTTAGAATATCTTTTTTTTTTTCAAACCAGCAATGCAGACAATTTTTTTTATTTTTGTGCAAGAAATGCACCGCTGGCCGCAAATGTAGTTTTTAGAATTTTTTTTTTCTTTTAAACCAGCAATGTAGATGCACTTTTTAATTTTGTGCAAGAAACAATAATCTGTCCCTTTAAGCAACAGCAGGAACCCCTCCTTATAAAACTAGGAGATGATTTTAGAACAATAATCTGTCCCTCTAAGCAACAGCTGGAAGAGCCTTTCCCTATAGAACTTGGAGATGATTTTAGAACAATAATCTGTCCCTTAATGCAACAGCTGGAACATATCCCTATAGAACTTGGAGATGATTTTAGAACAATATTCTGTCCCTTAAAGCAACAGCTGGAACCTTTCCCTATAGAAACCGGAAATGATTTTAGAACAATATTCTGTCCCTTAAAGCAACAGCTGGAACCTTTCCCTATAGAACTTGGAGAGGATTTCAGAACAATATTCTGTCCCTTAAAGCAACAGCTGGAACCTTTCCCTATAGAACTTGGAAATGATTTTAGAACAATATGCTGTCCCTTAAAGCAACAGCTGGAACCTTACTGTTAAGTACCTGGTAGTGAGCCTGACGGTCGGGGGTGGCCTCTCCTACGACTCCGGTTCGTGGGACCGCTGGAGTTGGGAACAGCGGCCACAGGAGCATGGTGGGGTAAGAGTGCCTGTAGAAGTCCAGGAGTATCCGTCAGCAGCGGACAGGAGATGTGCTGGAAGGGTGCTGATGTTTAGAGCAGGATACTTGTTGGGACCGGATGGTCGCAGGCACAGTAGCAGAGTCAGGGACGAGCAGGGTCGGCAACGGGCAGGCAGCAGAGGTACAGAAGGATGAGGCGGTCGGATGGTCGTAGGCAAGCCAGGGGTCGGTACAGGCAGAGTTCAGGCAAGGTCAGGCAGGCTGGGTCACAGGAATCAGATAACGGGTAGCAGAACACTCAGGAAAACAGGGCACACGCTGTAGATCAGGCAGCATCTGCTTACAGGAAGCAGGAAGTTTAAATAGAGCTGTTCCTCTAAGAATTAGAAACCACAACCAAATGCTATTAACCCTCCGCACCATCTTCTAACACTTTCCCTATAGAACTTGGAGATGATTTTAGAACAATATTTTGTTCCTTAAAGCAACAGCTGAAACCTTTCCCTATAGAACTTGGAGATGATTTTAGAACAATATTCTGTCCCTTAAAGCAACAGCTGGAACCTTTCCCTATAGAACTTGGAGATGATTTTAGAACAATAATCTGTCCCTTAAAGCAACAGCTGGAACCTTTCCATATAGAACTTGGAAATGATTTTAGAACAATAATCTGTCCCGTTAAGCAGTAGACTCTACCTAGTCCAGTCAGATCATTCTGTGCAGCAGGATGAGGCCTGCAATCTGTCCCTCAAAGCAGCAGTACTAGTAATCTCTACCTAGTCCACAATCAGATCGTTCAGTAATGTAGGATGAGATGTTATATAATATCTGCAATCTGTCCCTCACAGAGCCAGCAGCATCCTCTCCCTAAACTAGCCTGAGAGCATATGACATGCAGCACGGTGACTCCAGCCCCATATAGAGGCTGGGTCACATTATGCACTAGTAGGCATGGCTGTGATGGCTTCTAAGGGCAAACCAATGAAACACTTGTTGATTGGCTGCCCTTGGCAGCTATTCAACACGTGGAATCAAATACCAGAACCCCAAACTCGAACCTAAACTTTTTTTGAAATGTCCGGGTTGGGGCCGGGTCCCAGACACCCCAAAGTTCCGTACGGACCCGAACTTTACAGTCCGGGTTCGCTCAACTCTAGTCACTGGTCATGGGTGGGTGATTGTGTGGGTGAGTAGGAAGGTATCACTTCTGGTAGTTCATGCCCGATAGTGGATAGTAGCAGTGAATCCTCTTGGGCTTTGGGCTGCTGCCTTTCGGTTTGGCCTTATGATCGTTTCTGCATGTAGACTTAAAAAAGTAAGGAGCTCTCAGTGTCCAAAGAAATGCAAGTTTGAAGTTGGGTTAAAAGGCGTTTATTGGGGGCATGGCCTGGAGCGAGCAGCGGCGGACGTGTTTTCACAGGGCTCCTGCTCCCATCAAGATAATCGGAAGGCCTCCTCCTGCTACAAGGCCCGGTGAGAAACATCCTTCACCCAGGGAATACCCCTTAGATCCCCCCTACACATTGGGACAGAAATTCCCGCCGTGCGGAACAGACCTCCGGGACGCTCCAAATTTAGGCCGCGGCTTCACACGTGGCTAGGCCACAATGCACGGCGTGGCTATTCCAGCTCTCCCCCTTGCACACAAGGGGCCTATAACATCTTGCTAGAGACACCTCAATACCCCCAGTCCTCAAGGCCAGGAGATTGGGTAGCAGGGATCCTAAGATTTGAGCACAGGGGGAGGCCTAGCACATGACGGAGTAGGCCGGTGGAGCCCCGGCCCCCGCACCGACCGAACGTTCACACATTGGACATAAGCCACACAGCACTCCTAACTTTCTACATGGGGAAGCGGAATGGAGGGATAGCTGCAGCACTGGAGGGAGCTATAAGGCAGGAGAAATAGGACGTTTCTTTACCCACTGTAATCCACACAACAAAGGTTCCCCAGCCTCTAAAATGGCACCGACACCAGTGTCCACATCTCATACACCTTCCAGGCCTCACACCAGACAGCGCGCCCATTCTCCGCTTGAATCAGAGCATGGCTCCACACACTCCAGGAGCCCCTCTCCCGCCTCATACAGCTCCAGAAGTGGATGGGACATGGAGGCTTATATCAAAGCTTTACCCACCAGGAATGATTTTGAGGCCTATGTCACCAGGCTGGAGTGCACATACAAGCAGGAACTGTCAGACCTGCGCAAGGACATTGGTCACCGTATGGAGGACATTGAGATGGTGGTGGAAGAAGCAGCTACTAAACTGAATGACCACGACGCCATACTCCAAGAACACTCTGATCAAATACAACAACTTTTCTATGGTCTGGTCGACCAAGAAAACCGTAGTAGATGGAATAACATCCGCATAAGGGGTATACCGGAGTCTGTTGAGCCTAAGGACTTAGAGAGCACCGCAACTTCTATTTTCAATCAATTGCTGCAGAAGCCCCTGGACTCTGAGATAGAAATTGATTGGATCCACAGGGCCCTGGGCCCCCCGCAACCCGAACTCTGCATACCCCCGAGATGTCATCTGTAGGGTTCATTATTTTAGAGTCAAGGCCAATATCATGCAGGCAGCCCGTACTCAAGACGTCATTTTATTCAATGAGACACCTATCATGCTGCTGGCGGACCTTTCTAAAATGACTCTAGCAATGCGAAAAGCTCTTAAACCTTTAATGGATGCCCTTCAAGCTAAACGTATCAAGTACCGGTGGGGATTCCCGTTTTACCTCTCGGCATCATATGACGGCAAATTGGCAATTCTGCGCACCCTCGGGGACCTCCCCAATTTTCTAGGGATGTTTGAACTTCCCCAAATAGCCATTCCGGATTGGCCTATGAAGGTGGCTCCCCCAGCTCTTCCCATCAATACAGGATGGCAACAAAAAGTGAAGAAGAAACGACGAGCCTCTTCCTCCGTGTCTAAATCTCCAGCGGGGTGATCTGACTCATCTGCTGAATGTGATTCTCCCTTACAGCGATTTCGCTGTACGGCTTTTAACTGCCCGGTGACTCGCTGAGGACAGTTAGATCCTTTGCCTTTTTGCTTTTTCCAAAGTTTAATTGCTCTGGAACAATATGTTTCAAGTTATAACCTAATTTGATCTTAACCATCTTTACCTCCTACAGGAACACTCCTTACTAGATGTTCTTAGCCAGTGGATCATAAAAAGTTTTCATGTTCATGTACCGAACTAGCAGTATAATGTTATCATTAATGTTATTACCTTTGTGTGTTAAGGTTCACGGGAGTATTTCACTGTCATGCCCGGGGTTTTATCTCCACATATGGGCAGGACAGGGAAATCCCAGTTTAATTTAATCTCACAGTTGGAAATAGGCCCTCCACTTTCTAATCTATGTGAAATTGAATTATAGATGGTTCGGTCGGGGCGGGTGAGCCGCCCTTGTTCGCCAGTCATGTACCCCACCTTAGGGTTTTCAGAGTTTGCTATAGCTCTGTTTCAGCTTAAGGTTAAACGTTATTTTTGCTAATAAGAAAGATGGTTGTTCATCTGTATTCTTCTCTCTCTTTTCTTTCCATTTACTTTTTCCTTACTTCTCTCTAATCTTCCGGTCGGGCGGGGGGCACTGCAGCCTCCATTTGAAAGCCATAAAACTATGACTGCGGGGTGACTTCCCCCATGAGTCTACATGTAGCCTCTTACAATTGTAGAGGCTTTAACACCCCAGAAAAATGAAGCCAAATTCTTTAACATTTCCATAGGTCTTATGCCAAAATTTTACTAGTCCAGGAAACGCATTTCAGACGAGATACGGTTCCTCTTCTCAAAAACAAATATTACCCCACATGGTTCCATAGTACCAACCCAACAGCTAGATCAAAGGGGGTCTCTATAGCATTTCATGCCTGGTTTCAGCCTGAAGTATTAGACACCTCAATTGACCCGCTAGGTCGCTACATATTCTTGAAAATTAGATATATGCACATGATTCTAACTATTATCAATGTCTATTCTCCCAACCAGGACCAGCTCCGATTTCTCTCCTCTGTGTCAGCGCAGATTGCAGCATTCGGTTCACCTAACCTCATCTTGGGCGGCGACCTGAATTTGCCACTGATACCTCGTTTGGACTCGTCCTCAGGTAGGTCCTCTGTGTCCCCCGCCACCCTGGAAAAGGTCAGAGCTCTCCTCTCATCATTATCATTGATAGATGTGTGGCGAATACAGCACCCCTCACATAGGGATTACACATATTTCTCCCCAGCACATCAATCATACAGCAGGATCGACTACCTTTTGGTCTCCCAGCCTCTATTGGATCTAGAGCCGGGATCATCCATCGGAATGAGACTTCTGGTCAGACCACGCTCCTGTCCACCTCTCCCTGGGACGCCTCCCCAGCTCCCAGGGAGGCCGTACGTGGTGCCTTAACGATAACCTCCTTTCACATGAACAGTGTATTCAGGCGGTATCTCAGGCTATCAGGGACTTCCTCACAGATCACGCTAAAGATGACACGTCCCCCATCATCAAATGGGAGGCATTGAAGTGCGTCATTAGAGGTACCCTGATCCGATTCGGGGCAACTCTGAAAAGAGAGCGCTCCCAGGAGATCTCTAGACTATTATCTCTCATCTCCTCACTTGAAGCATCTCATAAACGGACAATGAATGCTCAAGTATTAGTGCAGCTTTCTAACGCTCGTAGAGATCTCCTGCAGATCTTTTCAGAACGCTCCCTGATAGCCAGAGAGAAAATGAAACACGTACACTTTGTACAAGCCAATAAGTGTGGTAAACACCTAGCTCACACAATACACCCTAGATCTGGTAACCACAGGATATCTCATATACGATCCCCCTCCCAAACCAAAAAATATAAAAACTCTGAGATACTGGAGGAATTCCGTAAATATTACGCCGCTTTGTATAACCTAGACTTCCCTAAGGTCCATGCCACTAGGTCAAGCAATTCAGAGGACTTACACATTCAGGAAACGCCTCTCCCATTGATTTCAGAGCAGGATGCCCACAACTTAGACTCACCAATCACCTCCTCAGATTTTTTACATGTGATAAAAAACCCGAAGGTAGGCAAAAGCCCCGGTCCGGACGGTTACACCCCACGTTTTTACAAAATGTTTTCAGCCCAACTTGCCCCGATATTGGCACAATCATTCAATACAATAGACGATACCCACCACCTACCAGCTTCCATGCTACAAGCTCAGATTACTGTGATCCCTAAGCCGGGTAAAGACGTCTCTCTGTGTGGCAACTACAGGCCCATATCATTACTGAATATGGACCTGAAGTTGTTTTCAAAGATCCTGGCGGAACGTTTGGCCCCTCTCCTACCAGATATAATACATGTAGACCAAGTAGGGTTCGTGCCAGGCCGTTAAGCTCGCGACAATACGACAAAGACCTTACACCTCATCTCCTATGTCAAGACCCACGGTATCCCCACTTGTCTTCTCGCATGTGATGCTGAGAAGGCCTTTGATAGGGTTGAGTGGTCTTTCCTGCGCCTCTCGCTTCAACAGATTGGCATAGGCCCTAATTGAAGTAATATGAAGTAATATGCTATATCTATTCAGTTCCATTTTGATTTACAGCAGCCATTTCAAACTAGTCAAAAGTTTGAATAGAAGTTCTCACACACATTTCTCACCAGCTAAGCAAGTTTGAGCAAAACATGTTATTTCCCCGAAATGACGCTTATGCATCTGCTAGCCAAGCTCCATTCTCATCATATACTTTGACTATCATTTCTGTTATGGTCTTCATTACATTGTTATGGGAAATGTTTCATCTTGTTATGTATTTCTGATTAGCAGAAAATAACTATATAAATTGAGATAATAAAAGTACTAATCAGATCATTCTGAACAACACCACTGCCTGTCTTGTGTCTGTTGAAACAAATCGATCTCCAGGCCCGCTGAGACGAGGACCAACCCGGGCAGGGCTATCAGTCTATCTGACCTATGAAAAGGGTATCCCAACAAACTGGCGTAGTCGGCAGGATAGTCAAGACAACTGTCCGGTAAGTGTTAAAATTTTATTTTGCCTTACCGTGACCTGTGTTCACGACTATCCTTAGTTTAAAAGATCTGTGCGGGGTAGAGATAGACTTAAAGTGTTCTGGTAACACGGAAAAGACTCTGGGAGAGTCTAGGTCCTGAGTGACCAATATAAGGTCCTGAGTGACCAATACTAAGTCCTGAGTGGCTATTAGGTCCTGAGAGACCAATAAAGTGTTTTTGTAACACAGGAAGAGGTGTTTTGGTAACACTGAAAATTTAAATGTGTACACATATATTGAAATAGACTGACGGGTTGAGTCCGATATCTCAGATCCTCTTTGCTTGTCTTTTCTATTGCTTAGAGTATAAGAAATGATGTTTAAAGTATAAGAATACGAATTGTAAATGTCGGGTAAGTGTCATAAATGTGTAAGTGGTGTTTTATTCTGTTATCAGGGAAGCAGAACATATTGAGTAGCAAGTGTGCTGGCAGGATATCATTCAAAGATCAGGAAGGGTCCACTATTTGTTGAGGGAAAACCCAGAGTCCAGGTAGTAAGATTCAATTTACATGCACCAATAATTTTTCAAGAAGGAGTAACAGTGAGAGGACTTATAGAGACAGGGAAACTTTTTTTCAATCTGTCCAAAATTATTACAATATTTAGACCTTTCTGACATTCAATAATGGGCGAGAAGGAAAGTAAAACTATCTCCCCTCCGGAAATAGGCGAGACATGCAAGGACTTCGTAGCCCGTGTATGTAAAACTAATTACTATCTAGCTAAACCAATGGGTGGACAATTTAGCAGGATGGACAGAAATAATGGGCACTGTTGATTCTTTTCCCCGGGAGGGTGACAATGACACTTTTCATATAGACATGATCAAAGGTCTTTGTTTAGGTGATAGAGAGGCTTTTTCATGGTACCAGGGTGACCCAGAATGGGATAAGAAATATATGAGAAAGGGAGGAGAGAACTGGCTTGATTATGCCCCATATTGGTATAAAAGAGACAATAAGAAACAGAAGAAAATTGTAATACATCCTAATAATAAAAACTCTCAGAAATTACATGAGTGTGAGTCGGAAATAAATAGACCCTCACACCCCCTCTCCAATCCATCTTCCCCTTATGTCCCAAAGCCTGCAAAACGCCACCCAAGACTCACAAAGGATGACATTGATTTTCCAGCTGCAAACCACACTGTACAAACTCCCACTGCACCCCTTCCACCAGTCCCAGTCACCACACAGAGAACATCAGTACACTATGCTGCCCCTACTGTACAGACCCCTTCAAATCAGGGTGAGGCCATGGGAGGAACTGGTATAGGGACTACTGAAGCTGATGATTCTCATACTGAGTAACCCACCAGCTCAGGCTCCCTCTGTTGGTCAGATTCGCTGATGCAGCAGATTTGACTAACATCTTAAGTCCTTCACATACACGAGACGGGACCTAATATGGTGCCGATTCATCCAATGCTACACACCAAAACCTTTAATCATAGATGACACGGGAGAGAGTTCACTCATATGGCACAGAATACTTGATATGTTGTCAGAGAGGAAATATGGGATGAGCACTATGGCTGCCCGTGTTGATCATAGAAGCTACAGTATGTGAAGTACGGGATTACAGTAAAAGGGATATCAGAACAAGATAAGGAAGGTAAGACTTAATTTAAGCAGGGAAATATTAAAGAGAGTTAAAAGTGACATAATGATATGCATGTGTTGTGTACAAATGGGAAAAATGTAAGTGATTTTAGAGAGATAATTGTGTATGTTTGTTTGTGAATGCTGGAACTTATAGTACTAGGTCATGAGTGCCCAGTGCAGTTGTGACCCCCTCCTATAGAATGTCCTGGATGAGGCTTTAGTAGCAAGGACACAATGATATGACTACACGGATATCATAACAAAATGTGCTGAGCGAACGAATCTAATGATAAACAATGGGATCACAAATATTTTGAATCTGTTTTCCAAACATGGTAAACGCGTACATAAAAAAGTGCACAAAGTATAGAATTAAATGAAATATCCTTTGATAGTGGAAATAGTATATTTAAAAAAAAAATATCCTCCTTTAAGGAAATATATCTTTGGATATATATTAGAATTAGGGTGTGATACTGAGATTATCACTGGAGTATTAATTTCTAATATGTGAGAGTAATTAATAAAAATGTAAATATAACAAACCCATCACATCCAGTCCACCCATCCATGTTAGGATGGATGTCACCTGCAGCCAGCTGTTTTATAGTTTTTGATCTGGCCGAGGGCTTTCTGTTCTGTCATATACAGACTGTTGGTACTTTTGTTTTGTTTTTATTTTAGTACAGAGGTAACAGTATATGATAGGACAATAGTGAATGATCACTGGAGATGTCTATGTATGTTATGTATCATTTTGAGTGGTGATTGTAATGAAGTGTGATACTTTAAAATACAACACTAATGATTGTTTTATACGTTTTTTGTTAATACAGAAGTTTTCAAGATCTGTATGGGAAGAGGTTGAAATAGAAAAATCAATGGATTTGGTAATGTATAATCTTTGTGCAAAATGTTATGAACATACTATAAAGGTTATGGTGAATTATTATTGATAATTTTTGATGGACGTCCTTTAATGAAAATCCATGTGGTGATTAATTAATTAATGAGCTCATTTAATATGAATAGAAAAGAGTGCACTCTTATTAAACAACATGGCCATATGTTTTGTATTTTGTGATTTATATGTGTTTTTTGCTAACCATTTGTTTATTTCTAGGAGGGAAATGTAATGATTGTTCACTAAGATCTTTAATTTTGTTTAGTTTCTAGATAGTGCAGAAAAGAGTGAAGCATCAATCCACCTGTCTGATGTGGTTTGATGTCCGAGAACTAAAAATGAAGATAACAGCACACATTGACAGCTTGCATCACCATACTTGCTAACATTTAGTTTATTTATGTAAACATTAATATCAAAACCACAAATAAGGGTGGGATTGTAGTGCAATCCACCAAGGTCCCTATAATTTCCTTCCTAACACTGATTGTGACACCCACAGCCCACCTCCAGGTAGGACAGAGTAAGGGCAGGAAAATTCTTTTGATGTTGGCCCCATTTTCCTGCACCCCCTACAAGGCCACTCTTAAGGCATGGACAAAACCTGTGTACCATAAACAGTATCCTTTAAGCAAAATAAAAGGAGTAAGGTATTGCCCCAGTGGTAGCTACAGATTTGTACAGGATCTGTAAGCCATAGATTAACTTGTGGTCCCCATTGCCCCAATAGTGCCAGACGTGCCATCACTCCTGTCCTCCATTCCATCCGATGCAGAGTGTTTTACAGTGATTAATCTGGTAAATGTTTTTTCCGTCCCTGTGGATAAGGAGACATGGCCAATCTTTGCCCTGTGTTTAAAGATTCACCAATTTATCTGGTGTAGAATGTCCCAGGGCCATGTGGACTCACTTGTAGTCTACTTGATTGTGCTCCAGGCCACACTGAGGTCCTGGACTTCCCGTCATGGTTAGGTCCTACTACAAATCAGGCAGCTGGACAGGAGGACAGTGTGTATCTCATAAACTGTGTATTTGAAAAAAGTGATCATAAAGTGTTTAGAAAAAATTGCAGTGGTGCCAGGAAACTGTTGTTTACCTTGGTTTTGTCCTCACAAAAGGAGAAAGGAAAGTCAGTTACAAGAGAGCTGCGGCTCTCATGGGTCTGCCCCACTCATTGACCAAGAAGGACATGCTTACCTTCCTTGGCATAATTGGTTACTGCTGCCAATGAATACCTGACTGTTCCTACTATGACAACCTCCTGAGACATGCCACGGGTTCTGATATGCCAGATTGTGTAAAAAGGAAATGTGTAATGTTTTTGTGTATTTGAAAAATGCTATGGTAACGGCCCCTAGTCTAGGTCTGCCTGATTCCAGGGACAACTGTAAAACGATGGCGGGAGTCCTAGCTCGGGAACATGGAGGCCAGCTCTGCCCTGTTGTTTTTTCCTCAAAGAGGGTTCTGGTACAGGTTCAAGGCATGCCTGCGTGTCTCAGAGCTTTAGCATCCTGTGTGATGGTGGTGGAAATGGCTACATCATTCACTTTGGGACAGGATACCACTTTACACACCCAACATATGTCAGCCCCAAGGCTTAGTGGTTATAAGGTTATACTGCTCTCCAACTCTAAGCTAAAGATAAAATATGCTTCTCCTAACTCAGGCCCAGTCCCAATCCTCAATGTTTAAAAGGAGAACAGGATGAGATTGTTCCACAACATGATTGTTTGGATCTCATCCATCAGGACACGTCCCCAAGATAGAACATGTCTTCTGTGTCCCTTCCAGACGCACAGAATGTGTTTGTGGATGGCTCTTGTTCAAGGCCCAATGGCAACACATATCATGCATGATATGGTGTTGTAAAATTACCAGACAAAATTCTAGAGGCAAAATCAATTCTTTACCAGTCAGCCCAGGCTGCAGAACTGATAGCCCTCACAAGAGCTTGCCAGCTCTTTGAAGGACAAGATGTGCATATTTTAAAGAAATAAAAGCTATACAGCTACAAAGGTCCATTGCCATTTTTTTTTTTCTTTCAATAGATTTTTATTGAAGAATAAGTAATATCAATACAAACAGTCACAGTGCATATGATAAAATCCAGACCTAAAAGGATCTGAGACATTGACAAAACTGGAGTCTATCAAATGTTATACAAAGAGTGATAAATTACCATCCGGAATAACCCTAACCCTACTGTGAGCCAGTCCCCTGTCTGGCGTCCGGGGTGTTTACAGGCGACACCACCCCAACCCCCCCGGGACAGCACCCCAAAAGGGAACATGCTGTGCAACGGCCCCGAGGATAGGGCAGTCCGCCCCCCTTCGTCCTGCCCTAAATAAGGCAGACCTAGGTAGAATTTATATGGCCCGCGAAATATCGCCACACTCTGCTCGGAGAGGCCATCCTTATGAAAAGGAGCTCATGTCCCCCCTACCAAGGATAGCTGGGCGGCCTAGAGCCTCAATAGGGGTGCCGGAAGATGCGACTAACAACATGTAAAACAAATCGAACCAACTGGCTAACAGAGCGGATGAAAAGGGACCCAGGGTGCCTAGAGAGGAGGTGCCCTAGGGGTCATACCTCCTCCTGAGGAAAATAGCTAGTGAGTTATGACTACCATTCCATTGCTCAGCATAAACTGTGTCCCATTAAAGGGCACTCTTAAAAGGCCTAGAGAGAGAGAAAGAAGGAAGAGAGGTAAGAATTCAGGCAGACGGAGAAAGTAGGGAGAGAAGAGCAAGGGGGAAGGGGACAAAAGTGGGTAGAGGTGTCAGAGAGGGGTAGAGCCCAATGTCAGATCAGGGATCCCCGCCCATTACAGCATAGATTATGTCCGGGCCAAATAGGCCAGCCAGGGTTCCCAAATCGCGTCATGTTTCTCCTCTGAGTCTAGGAGAATGCTAGCCGTCTTCTCTTGGGTCATAATCCAAGAAATTTTCCTCTTCGTCTGGAGAAAGGAGACAGAGGGTCTTTTCCAGGCTCTAGCGACAGATAACTTGGTGCCCGACAGGATAAAGGATATGAGGCGTTTGGTTAATTTCGGTATAGCTCTGCCAAACATATTTAAAAGAGTCGTCTGGGGGGAGTTTGGTATTGAGAGATTCTGTCACGTACCTGACGGTGGAGTCTGTCTTGTGCAGGGAACAACCGCTCTTGCGCACCCGATTCAAGGACCCCTGGTAGTGGGGACAGAGGCCCAAGAGTGCGGGA
>BLSH010499691.1:0-12636 GCA_018402905.1 Glandirana rugosa
GTCCTCTGTGGGAGGTATATCATCTGTGTCCTCTGTATCCCCCCAGCCACTCTCCAGTGATGCCCACGAGCTGCATTGGTTGCCAGCCTGCTGCGATTCCTCCTCCTCCTCCTCCTCATCCTCCTGTGCCACATCCTCATCCATCATTGCCCAAAGTGTTTTTTCAAGGAGACATAGAAGTGGGATAGTAACGCTGAGAACAGCGTCATCAGCAATGGCCATGTTGGTGGAGTACTCAAAACACCGCAATACGCTACACAGGTCTCGCATGGAGACCCACTCGTTGGTGGTAAAGTGTTGCTGTTCCGCAGAGCGACTGACCCGTGCGTGCTGCAGCTGAAACTCCACTATTGCCTGCTGCTGCTCGCACAGTCTCTCCAGCATATGCAAGGTGGAGTTCCACCTTGTGGGCACGTCGCATATGAGGTGGTGAGTGGGAAGGCCGAAGTTCCGCTGCAGTGCAGACAGGCGAGCAGCAGCAGGGTGAGAACACCAAAAGTGCGCACAGACGGCCCGCACTTTATGCAGCAGCTCTGACATATCGGGGTAGTTTTTTAGAAAATTCTGTACCACCAAATTCAGCACATGCGCCAGGCAAGGGATGTGCGTCTAACCGGCTCGGCCCAGAGCCGCTACGAGATTTCGGCCATTGTCCCACACCACCAGGCCGGGCTTGAGACTCAGTGGCAACAACCACTCATTGGTCTGTTGTTCAATGCCCGTCCACAGCTCCTGCGCAGTGTGGGGTTTATCCCCCAAACATATCTGTTTTAAAACAGCCTGCTATCGTTTCCCCCTGGATGTGCTGATGTTGGTGGTGAAGGTGTTATGCTGAGCGGATGAGTGGGTGGTCGAGGAGGAGGAAGCACAGTAGGAGGAGGAGGCAACAGGAGGCAAAGAGAAATGCCCTGCAAACCTCGGTGGTGGAAGGACATGCGCCAAATGGCTAGCTGGCTCAGGCCCACCCGCCACTACATTTGCCCAGTGTGCAGTTAGCGAGATATAGCGTCTCTGCCCGTGCTTACTGGTCCATGTATCAGTGGTTATGTGGACCTTGCCACAGATGGCGTTGCGCAGTGCACACTTGATCTTGTCCCCGACTTGTTTGTGCAGGGAAGGGATGGCTCGCCTGGAAAAGTAGTGGTGGCTGGGAACCATGTACTGTGGGACAGCCTCCGCCATCAGGTTTTTGAAAATGTCCGTGTCCCCCAGACGGAATGACAGCATTTCAAAGACCAGGAATTTTGAAATGCTGGGATTCAGGGCCAGGGGTCGTGGGTGGGTAGGGGGTACTTCCTCTTTCTCTCCAGTGTTTGGGAGATGGACAGCTGTAAGCTTCCATGGGACCATGTGGAAATGCTTGGGGACGGTGGCGGACATGGTGGCGTTGCTGTCATATCGCCTGTTTGCTGGGTGGCAGGTGACACTGTCACTGTAGAGGTGGAGGAAGTGGCCAAGGCAGCAGCAGAAGAGGAAGCAGGAGGAGGCTGAGTTCTTTCTTCGATTTTGAGGTAATTATTCCAATGCCGCTTGTGTCTTGAATTTAGATGCCTGGTCATGGGGGTTGTGCTCAGGTTGAGAACATTTATGCCCTGGCTCAGGCTATCATTGCACAGCTTGCAAACCACTCGTGCCTTGTCGTCAGCACATTGTCTGAAGAACTGACATGCGGGGGAATGCCTTTGAGCTGCCTTTGGTGTGCTAGGTCCCTGGGTGCAGTGGGTAGTAGCAGGCCTACTGTCTAGGGGACGCTCGCTCCGTTTTTGCAACCTGCTTCCTCTTTTGCTGTGCTGTACCCTTCACCACTGCCCTCCTTGTCAGTCTGCACACTGAGGCAAGCTGCAGCAGTTGGCACCTCTGTTTCGTCATCATCAGAGATGTTCTGCACTGGTGTTTCCATGTCCTCATCCTGCAACAGAAGTGGTTGGGCATCGGTGCACTCAATGTCTTCCACTTCTGGGGCAGCGCTATATGGATGGCCCACGGAAAGCACACCAGGAGACTCATCAAAAAGCATAACAGTCTCTTGCAGGACTTGGGGCTCAGACTGCTTGGCTAATTTACAAGGGGCTGAGGTGAAAGACAGATGGCCATGGGGTTCAGGTGCCAACTCTGAGCTTTCATCAAGGGACTGGGAGGGAGACAATGTGAAGGAACCGGAGGCATTGTCAGCCACCCAATCTACTATCACCTGTACTTGTTCTGGCCTCACCAATCGTTGAGGGGCATTCGGGCCTACCATATACCTAAGGAAGGTGTTTCCCTTGTGCGTGTAGCTGGCACACCTCGACCACATCCTCTCCTTCCAACAGGTGGTTCACCAACATCACCAACACCAGCAGCACCAGCATCACCAGAAGCACCATGACCACGTCCCTTATTTGCTCTCCTCATTGTGCCCGCAAATGAACTATGTAGCCCTATGTAAGTATTTATTAATACCAATTAATACCTTTTTTTTTAAAACACCAACGTAGCCGGACTTTTTATTTTGGTGCAAGAAATGCACCGCTCACACCAACAGCTGGAAGCTCTCCCTTTAGAACTAGGAGATGATTTTTGAGCAATAATGTGTCACTTACAGCAACAGCTAGAACCCCTCCCTTTAGAACTAGGAGATGATTTTTGAACAATAATGTGTCACTTACAGCAACAGCTGGAATCTCTCCCTTTAGAACTAGGAGATGATTTTTGAACAATAAATAATGTGTCACTTACAGAAACAGCTGGAACCTGGCCCTATAGGAGTAGGCAATCATTTTTGAACAATAATCTGTCCCTCTAAGCAGCAGCTGGAAGCTCTCCCTTTAGAACTAGGAGATGATTTTTGAACAATAATCTGTCCCTCTAAGCAACAGCTGGAACCTGGCCCTATAGGAGTAGGCAATGATTTTTGAACAATAATCTGTCCCTCTAAGCAGAA
This sequence comes from Glandirana rugosa, assembly GCA_018402905.1. Lineage (NCBI taxonomy): Eukaryota > Metazoa > Chordata > Amphibia > Anura > Ranidae > Glandirana > Glandirana rugosa. The sequence continues at coordinate 2,924 of BLSH010499691.1, forward strand.
GCCTCTACCTAGTGCAGTCAGATCTTTTTGTAATGCAGGGTTTGATCTGCAATCTGTCACTCAAAGCAGCAGTATGTGAAATCTCGATTTTCAAATTTCTGCAATCTGTCCCTCAGAGCAACAGTAGTAGTAATCTCAGGATGCAGGATCAGATGTTAAAATGTCTGCAATTTGTCCCTCACAAAAACGCTGGCAGCTTCCTCTACCTATACTATTCAGAGTCTCAGAGAGCATGTGACTGCAGAATCAAGTGACTCCAGCTTATATAGAGGCTGGGTCACATGATGCACTGGCCAATCACAGCCATGCCATTAGTAGGCATGGCTGTGATGGCTTTTAAGGGCAAACCAGTGAAACACTTGTTGATTGGCTGCCCTGCAGCTATTCAACATGCGTGATCAACTACCAGAACCCAGAACCCGAACCCGAACGTTTTTTGAAATGCCCATGTTCGGGTCTGGGTCCTGGACACCCCGAAGTTCGGTACGGACCTGAACGTTACAGTCCGGGTTCGCTCAAGACTATTAATAACACATAAACCATAATACATTAATAAGAGGCTTCACGCTGATCACCTACCATGCCAGATGATCATATATATATACAGCCATATAAAGATAAAAAAGTAGGATGTGCTTCTGCCGGATGGAGAGACCAATGGTGTGCTTCCACCGGTGAGGCCAAGTCTATCCCAGGGAGCTCCCCCAGAAAGAGCGGCTTTAGGCTGTGCCGTGAAATAATGGTGAAGTCTATAACCAAGATAATATAAAGGGATCAACCTTAATTTTGAGTGAATAAGTGTCTGAACATTACTCAGTGTGTGTTCTGTGGTGGGGCCGTCCCCCTGTCAGAACATAATGGCTCAGCAGGGAAGAGCGCTGTACTAATGGATTGTTAGTACAGCGGCTCCTCCTGAGATGTTCAGCTGGCTGAATGAAAAACAAAACTACTAGAGTGTACCAGGCTTTACTCTTTTCTGCTCCATCCAAAATGAAATAACTCTTGGATGGAGGGAGTTTTAATCCCTTCCTGGCCAAAGGTCATTGATGTCCAATAGTGCTAATTTTTACATCAAATTTCAATTTATTTTTAGTCATAGTCTTTTGACCAGAATGGCATTTTAGTTTTAGACGTATTTCAGTCATTGGAATTGTTTTCGTGTTAGTTCTTTCTTAGTGGACTAAAATCTCCAGTACATTTAAGTCTTCTAAAATCTCCAGTATTCCAGTACTAAAAAATTGCAATTTTAAAATTAAAATAAATCCAAAAAACTGTCTGTAAACTCTATTGGCTGTAATGCCATTGCACATACAACAGTTCTCTGTTAATGATGCGTGGTAGTGCGGCTTTGTACTCAAATTAAATTTGCGTCCTTTATTTCCCACAAATAGAGCTTTCTTTTGGTGGCATTTGATCCCCTCTGAGTCATTTCTGATCACCGCTATAAACAAAAAAGACCGACAATTTCAATACTAATCCAAAAAAAAATTAAAAAAAACATTTTTTTCATCGGTTTTGGCTGATTTATATTCTTCCTCATATTTTTGGTAAAAAAAAATTGCAATCGGCGTTTATTGATTGGTTTGCGCAAAAGTTTCTGCGTTTACGAATGATGAGAATTCATTATGGGTTTTTTTTTCTTTAGTTTTTTACTAGTAATGGCGGCGATTTCTAGCAGTACTGCGATATTGCGGCGGACATGTCACACTATTTTGACACTTTTTTGGGACCATTGGCAATTATACAACGATCAGTGTTATGAAAATGCACTGATTACTGTGTAAATGCCATTGGGAGTAAAGGGGTTAACCTGGAGGGGGAGCGCTAAGGGTTAACTGTGTTCCCTCAGTGTGTTCTAACTGTATGGGAGCTGGGTTGGCCGGGGGAGGGGAGTGATCATGGCTTCCATATACAGGAAGCCTGTGATCACATCCCTTCCCCCTCTGTCAGAACAAAGATCCGTGTTTACATGCATGGACCTACGTTCTCTCACTGTGGGGGAGCCATCACGGGTAGCCGGCGGAGATTGAGTCCGCCCTACCCGCTCCCTGGTCCCACTGGAACACAGTGAGCATGCGAGCGTGTGTCCAGTGGTGCGCACACACTCACAATACTTGTTATGGCGGTCGCCATCAGGTGACTGCGTTTTGCGATAACGAACCACTTTGCGGCCGTCAAGCCAAGGCGGGCAGTTGGCAAGTGGTTAATTTTGATGTCAAATTTTGATTTAGTCATAGTCTTTTGACTAAAATGCCATTTTTGCTTTAGGCGCATTTTATAATCTGAATTGAAACTGAATTTTATTTTTGTTTAGTTTTCGTCACTGAAAACATGCAGCTGATTAACAACGATGTCCAAGCAATGACCAATGGCCAAGCAAGGTTTAGAGGTGTCAATATGCACTGGTTAACATGCCAATAATTATTTGGCTGATTTGCACATCCTAATTTTTTTATTTTTGTAAGAACACATAAGGTTTTTATTTGGTACTTTATTTAATAAACTCTCATCCCCACATCCTGTCCCCAAAAAGGCATGTGAGGGTTTGCGGGGATCTTTGGAGCTGTCATTTTGCAGCAGAAGTAAGATACGGTAGGGACAGCACACAAAAGCTAGGGTTCCACTTAAAATTTATACCAGACTCTCATACAGGTATGCAGTTTGAGGAGCCAGAAAAGTAGGACAACAAGCATGCCTCCAAACAAACATCATGACTCCATTTTGTCAATGACATTAACCAGGATTCCTGGCTTGGTTCTCACTCCTTGAAGAGGGCATTAGCTTTCCTTCCAATCAGGTCTATTTACATCTTCCATACTTCCATACCATACTATACAATATTACTGGAAAACACCAAAGGTGGTGGCAGGAAAAAGACTCTGTATTGGGTTCATCAACTTGAAAACCTTAGTCTTTTCAAGGAAGAGGTCCCTTTAAACTTGTTTTGTTGTGTACAGACTGCAGAGACAATAACAGATGAAGGATCTGTACTGAAAGTACAGTTATTCTTTAAACCACTCAGACTGGACAGTTGCAGTTGTCATCATATTATATACAAATCAAGCCAAAGTAACTACAGATGGAACATTTTAAATCCTGAAGTCAGGTTTGCTTTATTTTGCTTTTTTGCTATTTGCTAAATTTACTATCCAAGAAACATAACATGAATGTTTGATGTGTAGTGGTCTGGCCTGGGGCCCCTTCGCAGTTGGATATGCCTAGTAAAGTTATAACATCAAAACTGATATTTGGCTTTTAACTGGGTCAGGAGCATTGCGATGTAATGTTTCCTAATTGTCCATATTAATTGATAGCCCAAAGGGGTTAATAAAAATATGTGGTAAGTAAATTAGAAAGGGATGTGAGGGCTTTGGTGACATTGAATGGCATGTCATTAGCAAAAGGCTCAGGGACTCCAGAGATATTGGGGTTCTGTCTTATCACAATGGCCAAAGGTTCTATAATGTCATTTCTGATATCTATGTACTCAGAAGTCTGTCCTAGCAATTTCAGTATTGCCTGGAACTTGCATTTTCTGTACTTATGCATTTTAAAGTGTACATATAGTTACAAGTGTTCTACTGTTTCCCCACCCTTTCCAAAAGAAAAAAGGTTTCATCTTATACTTTAACCACTTGAGTACCAGCCTGTAATACCATTTCATTACCAGGCCATTTCCAGTTTTCAGCCCTATGATAGTGTGACTGACAATTATTCTGTTATTAAACACTGTACCCAAATGAGTTTTATACCATTTTTTGAAAGATACAGAGTATTAAATAACAGTTTTTTTTATTTTTTTTTAATTAATATTATTATTATTTTTTTTTACTATTAAAAAAAAAACCAAAGACAAAAAAAATAAAAATAAACAAAAATTTCCCTTACTTTCCTTTAAAATAAAATTGCAAGAATAGTACTAAAGTCTTTGAAATGCCCCTTTTTTGGAAAGTCAAACACCCTAAGGTAATCCCATTTTTTGCCACAATTTTTAAGAAATGAAAAAAACATGCTGAGGGGATTAAACACATAACTTGAGCATAGTGTACTGGATATATTAATGTACAGGTCATACACAGAGGACAGAGGCAATGAAGGGTCTAATGTACTGATCACATACAGTATCTGGATGGAGATAAAGGGGTTAATGCCCGATACACACAATGAGATTATCAGGTGAATGATCGTCCGTTTTTTCTTGCATGCTGATCTCATAGGATAGGAACAATAGGACACTCTGAACCTCAGGACACTCCAGACAGCAAAAACACTGGAATGGCCAATGGAATATGAGGACAATAGAGCAGTATCTAAAACAGTAGTACTACTCAAAACCCACAACAGCAGTGTAACAACAACATGGCACTTTGCAGCAGAATCCCTTTCCTCCAGACAAGCAGACAGTCTTTGGCTAGGCAGCCTACAGCAACACTCTTGCATTCTAGGGCTCTCAGCAAGCTCACTCAGCAGCCCTGTGGTGCTGGCAAAGTACAACTTTTCTCTGCAGCTCCTTCGATCACAGAAACTATCTGCTCCTTTTACTCTATACAAGACACTGCTCACAGCACAGCAGCAGCACTGGACTCCCGATCAATGCAACATTGGAAGCTCCCAGTAATGTGCCTGAGTCTCCCTCTCTGGGACACACACAGTTGCCCTTGCAGCAGGGGAAGTTAATTCTTCACACTTCCCTGGTCAACAGCTTGTCCCCCCAGGTTCACATAGACTCTTCTTGAATCCTACAAAGGTTGCCTACCCTTCTCCCTGTGTTGTGTGGGGCTTAGCATAACCAACACCTTATTAAAAGCCAGCCTGGCCTGCGGCCAAACAGAAGTTCTCCTGCCCCAGGGCTGATAGGGGTGGGTCCCCTTTATCTGTATAGCCAATCATGGCACAGTCTATTCTCTCCCTGCAGTTGTGGGTAGGCAAGGTTTAACTCATTTTCACTTTAATAGGTTTTTGTCTTAAATCCTTCCAATTAGTGAGATGGACTAAGGTCCTTCCTAGCAGGATCATTTAAAAGCTATGCATGGAGTTTAGTAAGAGCTCAGCTAGCTGAAAGGAATAACAGAGCATTGTCTGAAATATGCATTAAAGACTTAAAATCTTTTCTGCTAACCCCAGGATGAGTAACCGTATATTGGCTTCTGAAAGGTACACTATCCAGCTAACAGGAACTGACTTATTGCAAATGAAGAGACAATTGATTTATTATGAATGGTTTCTGTTGACTCCCTTAACCACTTAGAGACCGCCTACTGCCTATATACTGTGGCAGAATGGCTCTATTGCACAAAACAATGTACCTGTACATTGTTTTGTGCATGAGATACTGTGGGCGCATGCACACCGCTGGGGAGCCAATCCGTGAGTTCGGCGGACCCGATGTCCGCCGAGCACCTGCAATCATTCCACAGGGAGACTGAACGGGGATCTGCCTATGTAAACAAGGCAGGTCCCCATTCTGACAGGGAAGTACACTTAGATCGTCTGTTCCTAGTAATCAGGAACAGTGATCTCTGTGTTCTTCCTGTCAGTCCATCCCTGTACATACCTGTACATTGTTTTGTGCATGAGATACTGTGGGCGCATGCACGCTGCTGGAGGCGCGCGCGTGCGCTCGCTGCACAGTGGGGGAGCCAATCCGTGAGTTTGACGGACCCGATGTCCGCTGACCACCTGCAATCATTCCACAGGGAGGCTGAACGGGATCTGCCTATGTAAACAAGGCAGATCCCCATTCTGATAGGGAAGTACACTGAGATCATCTGTTCCTAGTAATCAGGAACAGTGATCTCTGTGTTCTTCCTGTCAGTCCATCCCCCACACAGTTAGTAAACACTAGCAGGGAAAACAGTTAACCCTTTGATCGCCCCTGATGTTAACCCCTTCCCTGCCAGTGTCATTTATACAGTGATCAGTGCATTTTTTTTTAGCAATGATCACTGAATTGGTGTCACTGGTCCCCAAAAAGTGTCACTTAGGGTCATATTTGTCCGCCACAATGTCGCAGTCCCACTAAAAATCGCTGATCGCCGCCATTACCAGTAAAAACAGTAAAAAAAAAATTAAATTCCATAAATCTATCCTATAGTTTGTAGACTCTATAACGTTTGTGCTAACGATTAATATATGCTTATTGAGATTTTTTCACCAAAAATATGTAGAAGAATACATATTGGTCTCAACTGATGAAGAAATTTGTTTTTTACATTTGTTTTTATATGGATTATTGCAAAACGTAAAAAATATTGTGTTTTTTTCAAAATTGTTGCTCTTTTTTTGCTTATAGCACAAAAAATAAAAACCGCAGGAGGTGATCAAATACCACCAAAAGAAAGCTTAATTTGTAGAAAAAAAGGGACATCAATTTTATTTGGGTACTGTGTTGCATGCCCACCCAATTGTCAGTTAAATAACACAGTGCCATATCGCAAAAAAGGGCCTGGTCATTAAGGGGGTAAAACCTTCCGGAGCTGAAATGGATAATACAACAAAATAGAGATGTATCAAGCCTCGGGTTGCTTTGAAATGAGTGAATTAGTTGCTGTTACCATTGAAGATGTGAGTTGGGGTAGCACACCATTAGGGCACAGTGCTAGACTGATGCACCTCATGGAGACACACACAGTGATCTCACAGAGACAAGTCTTTGTCGGGTTAGGGCAGGTGGTGGACAGGGGAAGAGGTGAGAAGCTGACCCTCTACATGCAGCATGGGGCAAGTGGACTGCCATGTTACATGGACCTCAGATATTCAGAAGACTGTCTGAGCCTATCTTACAACCACGGAAGTGACATTGCAAGAAGTGTTCCCAACTGATGGAGGGTCATTGCTTTTGGTGACCAGGAGTATGGTAAGTGATGTGTCCAAACCCCATCATATGTGCATATGTGTAGCAGAAATGGAGTTCTGCATGGATTGTGGACTGTGAGTGGCCAGTTTATTAGGCCTAAAGCCTAGTGCACACCATGAGGTTTTTTTTTTGTTCAAGCCAACGGGTTGAACAAAAAAAAAAATCCTGACAGTTCCAGTCGGAGCCGCTGTACTAACCGTTCTGATGTTAGCACAGCAATCTCCCCTGCTGAGCTGTTGTGTTCTGACATGGGGACGCCATTGGCTGAGAGCACTGATCAGGAGCTGGTCGGCTGCTGGTTTTCCAACAGAAGCAGGCCAAACTGCAGGCTTCTGTTGGACCGGCTACCATGCACACAGGCCAAATGTTGGCTGGCTTTTATTGAACTGGATGATGTCACCTGACATTTGGCCCATGTGTATTAGGCTTTAGTCAGCCCCAGTGGTGGCTGGTGGTCATTTTTTTTGGGGGGCAGCAAACAGTGCAGCCACAGCCACCCTCGGTCAGGTCACCAACAAAACACCCTGCATGTAGATTAGGGGTCGGATGCATAGATGGGGGGGGGGATGGATGGACCACCACTGGTCAGAACTGTTTAGGCGGGCCCTGGTGGAGAACGTGTGGATGGTGCAATCAGATTTAGGACTTACATTTACATCACAGGAGAGAAGAGAAAAAAATGTTCTTGCTGCTATTTATTCTCAGCACTGCTGGGCAGAATTTAAAGAGCCCAGCTCAGTGCTAGACTAGTAAAAGGTATAAAGAAACCAGATCACCATGTGGATTGTTCATCTGATTAGCTCAGATGCATTAAAAATGGATCTGACCACCAAAATAATAATAACCCCTTCCCCTTGGTTGAAACAATCCCATTTCTAATATATTCTATTCTTCTGTTCTTATTGTCTGGAACTGAGTGGTATAAAGTAGGCATTTGGGAGCAAATGAAATTAGTATTGATATTAAAATGATGGAAATCCATAGTTTAAGGTTTGTGGTTTATTTTATGAGTTTCTTACATCTTCAGCCAATTATTCCAGCTAGCTCTTCTCTGATTTAAAGCTTTTCTCATTGTATTTGTTCCCAGGTTTACACATTGCATCTTCGATTTAAAAAGTTCAAGATTTGCATTTCATTTGCTCAGCAGAATTATAGTGCTCAGAAGTAACATACATTCTAAATGCAAACACTTTTTTTTTATGTATAGTAGCGGTGTAAAATGTTTAAGACATAACTAAAGAAAAAAAAAAATCAAAGCACAGAAATGATTGGTGATAATCTGTATACTCCTAATATAAATAATTAAGGCTGAATTTTGGGAATGAGACAAAATCTTCCCTTGCAGTGGAGTCCATTTGCACTTCAAGGGTTAAATTCTCATTTGATAGTGGGGTGCAGGGATCAAGCGTATTATTTACCCCTTTCCTAGCTCCTGTAGGCTACCTTAAAGCCTAAGTCCAATTTTAATATCCCTTTAAATAGTTTATTTGGACCAAGCTTGCCCAAATAAATGACCTACTGCACTAACAGGTGGGCTGCAACTTCCGGTTCCGGCGCCACATGACGAGGTAGTGTGAAGTGGCGGCTCCGGATCCCAGGCATACAAAACCCGCTACAATTCAGCCACGAGCGACTACTACACGGCACACATCCTCCCTTCGCTTCCCGAACGCGGCGCGGATGGACAGGTACGTGGTCCATGGCGGAGCTCCCGCCAGCGCGACGAGCAGAGCCGTGTCCCCAGGAGCCGGCTCGCATGCGGCCAATATGGCGGAGGACCAGATGCCTATCACGGCCTCGACACCTAATGCTGCCTCACCCGCCCCTCCCTGGGAAGCTACTGAGGCTCAATACGCCAAGCTGGCACAGACGGTGGCTGCGCTCCTCTCTCCCACTATAGCAGAGGCAGTGGAAAGGGCTGTGCAAGCAGGCATGGGACAACTAACCAAGCAGCTGGGTGAGCATACTAAAAGGCTGGGGGAGCTGGAGATGCGCACATCAGATCTACAAGATGAGCTGCAATCCTCCCAAGCCACTGAACAGCAGCTTGTACAAACCCAGCAACACATATTAGAGAAGCTCGATGACCTCGAGAATAGAACAAGAAGGAACAATTTAAGGTTCATTGGCCTCCCTGAAACCTACAATAACAATGCTATAGCAGACATCTGTGCCAACCGCATCCCTCAGGCTCTGGGCATCTCAGGGACATGCACCATTGAAAGGGCTCACCGCTTAGGCCCCCCCTCAAATGACCGCCGCTCTCCCCGCCCAGTGATAGCAAGATTCCTAAACTACGCAGACAGGGTGGCTATCTTGAAATCCTTTAGGAATGCCAAATCTCTCCAGATTGACGGTCATAAAATACTTGCTTTTGCAGATTACTCACAGGAAGTCTCAAAACGGCACAAAGCTTTTCAGCCAATCTGCTCCACACTCTTCCAGAAGGGCATCAAATTTACCCTCTCTTACCCGGCCGTCCTACGCTTCACGGATCCATCCGGAGAAGCAAAATCCTTCACCATCCCTGCAGAAGCCGAAAATTATTTAGCTGTAGTCCCACCTCTCCACGTGACTCGCGTAAAGGAAAAAAGACAGTTCACTGAGTCCTTAAATCTTACCCCCAACTACAAACGGGAATAATCGCATCGCTCCGGAAAATCCTCTCAGAAAGGCCCCCGACGCATCCAGGGACGAGGGTCCCCTCCCCCATCCTAATGGGTGAACGACTCACAGGTACCCCTACACGTTGACCCTAACTTCCATTAAAAGCCGAAGACGTCCCTACCACTTCCTAAAACGAAGAGGCCTACCTAGGCACTTCGCATCCTGCCGGCCCATTCTCTCCCATTTAAAC
>BLSH010499691.1:21400-63841 GCA_018402905.1 Glandirana rugosa
GTACTTACAACAAATATTACGTAAGGTTAACGGGATCAAATGTGGTCACGTCATTTGTTTTCATTTCGTACAACATAAAAAAGACATACCTTGCGTAGAACTTACGTCGTTTTACGTAGTTTTTGGGTGGGTTTATGTGGACAAGAGTTAACAGGAGTTAACTCTACTTCTTTTTTTTCCCCCTTTTTACGTGACCTTCCGTTGTTTGTGTAGGCCTTGAGTTTGACACTACACTTGACCTTGGCCGGGACTTTCACATCTCACTTTCAGTCAGAGTGAAAATCGAGACGTTGAATGTGGGATTATACCGCACGACCGCGCAATTGTCAGTTAAAGCGACGCAGCGCCGAATCGCAAAAAGGGCTCCGGTCCTAAAGCTGGAAATCCTTCCGGGGCTGAAGTGGTTAAACAAAAAAAATTATATTGCTTATCATGTACAGTTTATATTCAGTATATGAGTACATCATGGCCTTGTATTGCCATACAGAAAGACACTTGAAATCTATTTGTGCTGAACATTACCCATTTTATATATTGGTTACTTGTTGTAATACATTTTAACAGAACAGTCTAGTATCCAGTCTATTTCACTTAAGCAGACAGCAAAAAGTATGATAAATGCAGTTCATATTAGGGTGTAAGTTGCAGAGCTAAAAGTGAGACTGACTTTCACTCTACACTTTCAGGGCCGGTTCCAGTTCACATCACAGTTTGAGTTCCGGATGTGTTTGTTGCCTTCCAGTGCATTTTTCCCCCTTTTTTTTCTTCATCTCAATTGAGGACAATTGAGAACAGGTGTATTTGGGTGGGTTTTTGATGCATTTTGCTGCATTCAAGATGCGTTCCATACAGAAAAAATACAACATGCTTTACTTTTGTTTACTGCACTGGTGTAAACTAGGGCAATTGGAATGCATTATAAACAACATTCATGCATTTTTGATGCAGAAAAAATACACATTGAACTGCATCTAGTGTGAACCAGGCCTCAAGGGAAGAAAAAGAGTGATCTCCATTCGTGTAACACCGTGACTTAAACTTAGAAGATCGGTATAGTGAGGATACCATCACATCCAAAAATCACAAGTGAAAACTCACTTTAAAGTAGGACCTCACTGCATTAAAGAAGTCAATGCACATTCAGAAACTATCCTCAAGATTAGAGTAAGGGTTTCAGATCTTCAAACCTCCCTGTTCTAAAATGGTGGACAAAAAGAGAAAATACTTCTGGGCACAGTAAAATATATACGTAAAGGAAGCTCCAACTGTGTAATACTTTTTTATTAAATAGTCAAACATCCATAAAGAGCTGGCTAAATTCACATTGGAGGCTGTAGGATTGGTATAGCTGATTGGTATGTGACATTAGTATGCTAAGCTACATCCTGCGCGTTTCATCCCATGGGACATCATCAGGGGCTAGCCAATTTGAGTTTAGCTGGCTTTTTATGGATGTTTTAAATATTTTATCAAAAGGGTAATATAAATTAGAACTTCCTGTTCTCTTTTTTACTGTGGCCAGGGATATTTTTCACGCGTTCTTTTTTGGTTTAAACTCTAAAATATTGGATTTACCCTTCCTTTCTTTCTTCAGTGATAATGGTCACAAGTACAACTAAAGGGCAAATCTAACTAATGTGGAAACTGATACTTTCCCCCATTGTATCCAAACTTTAAAAAAAAACTTTTTTTTTTCCAATAGATACACATAGGGGTGTATTTATAAAATGTTTGCAGAGCAATTCACTAGTGAAAGTGTACGTACATTCATTCTGTACAAATGGGTCCTAAAACCAAATGTTTTATGCTATTTATTTCCCTCTATAAATGTTGTTTATTGATTTAAAACAGAAAAAACAGCAATTGGATACTAGATAGTGCTAAGTAGCATAGGAAATGCCTATACAACTCTGGGCTATCTAGTGGTCAGATGCAGTATTTTTTATTTTAAATCAATGGAAAGGATTTGTCAAGCACAAGAAATAGCCTAATACATTCTTTTTTTGCTATTTACACTCAGATCGAATGTACATACACTTTTACTGGGTGACCTGATATACACATTTTTTTAACACTTTTATTTATATAAATTCAGGGGGAGTGGCTGCCTAGAGCCCAAGATGGATGCACTGATTTGAGCTCTGAGCACAGGGAACAGGCACGAGCCGCACCGAGGCACCATCCGCGACTTTTAAGCACCGAAAAGGACTCCACTCTGACCCCACAAGCAGCGATGGCATGTCAGCTAAAAGAAAAGAATGATAGACTCCCTCAGAAACTCACCGCCTTCACCGGCAGCCCAGCCAAGGTGAGGATGAGGATGGATTTCCCTGCACCCTTCATCCATGAGGTGAGCCAGCCATCCCTTCCAGCAGGGCCCTCCACTGCACACAATGACCCTATAGCAATGTACCCGACTACTAATCAACCAGTGATCGACACAACTCTTAAGGATATGCTGATTTCCTTAACAAATTGATTACAAGATATTTTCAGGTATGTTATCCATAATGCAGCAGTTCAAACATGAGGTAACAGTCCTGGGAGATAGAGTCTCACACATGGAAACACAGATGGGGGCCTGTGCTGCCACAGTCAATGATATAATTGATATTCAAGCGGAACATAATTCTGAGCAAATGTGGATCAAAGATAAGCTGGTGGACCTTGAGGATAGATCTCAAAGGAACAATATTAAAATCAGGAGAATATCAGAGGAAATACAGAACCAAGACCTCTTCCCATATGTCTGCAATCTGTTTAAAGCACTTCTACCTGAGCTCAAAAATATGGAATTGACCGTCAACCGTGTTCACAGACTCCCCAAACCATCGTACCAACCAGACACTATACCCAGAGATGTTATTTAGCGTATTCATTTTTACCACTTTAAAAACCAGCTAATGCAAAAAGCTTGCACCATGGAGAAACTCCCTGATTCATACTCCCACCAACAAATATACGCTGACCTCTCGCAGCACACTCTGCAGAATCTTAGACAAATGAATAATATCACCAAAGCACTGTGTAACCATAGTAAAGCTCCTGGCCACCTTCCAAGGCTCAAAAAATCATATAGCCTCCATCCAGGAAGGCTTACAACATCTTCACACCTGGGGAATTATCCCAGAGCCTCCACAACAAAATGTACCCTCACCAGATCCCTGATTTTCATCTGCACGTCACTCATACTCCAACCTCCCACTCCCCCAACACAACTCATATAAAGCAAGACCGCGCTGACCATATATATAGCACATTTAATCTACTACTTTGCCTGCCCTGATGTCTCAAATACTCAGTTAAACAAACTCTTTACTCCACTAGAATTTGCCTTCCTGTGCTTATAAGGCACCCACTGTTCTTTAAAAAGGCATTCTATTGCTATGCACTTACAGCGCCTACTGTTATTTAAATACTCATCTTACTGTTGGATTATACTGTTATAGTTATTGTTATCACTACCACTAATGCCTACCCCTCACCTACTGAGGAACCTTAACAACCTGCGTGTTTAAAGCATTTCACAAGGCCGGAACCATACAATACCTTATACCACCTGCCAACCCTCTCCTAACCAAGTGGATACACGAATAGCTAGCCAAACTCACTAACTCAGCACTCACCATCATCTTTGGAAATATGGGTATCAAAATATTAACACCAAGGGACTTAACCATCCCACCAAGAGGTCCTCCCGCTGTAAACTAGCTATATCATCACATTGTGACATCTTATGTGCCCAGGAGACGTGCTTCCAAGCAGATCACCAACCTTTATGCACCCACAAGGACGTTCCACATGTATTCACTGCATGCGCACCACAGAAGAAAAGAGGGAAGCTTCTAGCAATCAAACACTTACATCTCATTTCTCAAACTGCAGATGAAAATGGTTGTTATCTTATCCTTATCTGAAAGCTATAAATTTCTCAATTTTCACTATCGTAAACGTATATGCACCAAATACACAACAGATTCATTTTCTAAGGAAATTACATTGAAAAGTATAAAAAAATTGCGAAAGAGCGATCATCTAGTGTGGAGACTTCAATCTCATTCCTGATCCACAATTAGATTCATCCAATCCATCTCTAAAAAAGAAACCCTGCTTAAACCCATTATTAAGGGACTTGCAACTCTTTGACATATGGCGATGTCAACATGCTGAAGAACATGATTTTTCCTTCTTTTCTACTCATGCATAGACATTTTCCTTACCGACCAATGGCTATTGAAAAAAATTACGGCCTCAGACATCATGACCTCCACATGGTCCGACCATGTCCCTATATGTATAAACATTGAAGACTGTCCATCATCCAATTCTACCTATATATGGAGAATGAACTCTCAACTACTACAATCCCCTACCTACACCAAGACTCTTCAATCGCACTTATACGAATTCTTTACCTTAAATGCTAACTCTGTTTCAGACGCAGACACATTATGGTTAGCCCATAAGGCTTATATGCAGGGGGTATTTATAAAACTGGGTACTAGAGCTAAGAGAGAGAGGGTGCAGCACATTGAAAAACATAGACATCCAAAACAAACAGTGCCCCCAACAGGACCTTGAAACCAAACTGGGACGACTGCGTCTATAACTTAGAACACTACTTCTCGCCAATTATGAAAAACAGCAAAAATGTTTAAAAATGACTCTATACATCAGGGAATAAAGCGGGTAAACTTTTATACCATCTAGCTATAGGTCACCTTCTTAAATCCTGCATCTCCTATCTATTCACCCAATCTCCAAAAAATGCCTGAGAAATCCTCAGGAAATAGCGGATGTGTTTAGTACATATTATAGCTCTCTGTACAAGCTTAAAAATGACACTTCTATTTCTCAACCCACGCCTGACAAACATTCAGGCCTTCATAGACAAAATATAATTACCTAGCTTAACAACCAAAGACCTGGAAAATCTTAACAAACCCTTTAGTTGTATAGAAGTAAGCTCCATCATTGATACTCTCCCTAATAACAAATCACCAGGCCAGACAGTTTTACCGGAGAATACTATAAGCACTTTAAACACTTCTTAACAAAACCTATCTCTGAGTTTTTCAATGCTGCTGCATCTTCATCATCTTTACCATCTGACATGTTAAGGGCTTTAATAGTGACTCTACCGAAGCCAGGGAAAGAGCCCACTTCTCCCCAGAACTTTCACCCAATTTCGCTTTTAAACCATGACTTAACACTTTATGCCAAGCTGCTGGCGCATAGACTACTAGATCTTCTGCCCAACCTCATACACCCAGACCAATCTGGATTCACAAAAGGACGCCAAATCTCTGACGCCACTCACTGCTTAATTAACTTACTTCACCAGATGGGACAAGATCAAATGCCTTCTCTGCTCATTGGACGCAGAGAAGGCATTTGATAGGGTGCACTGGCTGTATCTAAAAATGACTCTGCAGAAATGTGGTTTCACATACTCTCTGCCATCATGGCTCTCTACTCCTGCCCATCGGCTCAAGTTTATTGCTTGGCAATGCTTGGCAATGCTATACAAACCGTTCCTAATCACCGACATTACCAGACAGGGATGCCCTTTATCCCCTCTCATCTTTAATCTAGTAATGGAGACACTGGCAGAGAGCGTGCGATCGAATCCTGAAATATTAGGAATTAATATTGGTCCCAGCAAACACAAAATTAACTTGTTTGCCGATGATGTCATTCTAATACTGTCAAATCCAGCTTCCTCTCTGGCTTCAGTAGATTTAGTACTCTCTGTATTTAAGTAAAGTCTCCTATTATAAAGCAAACACTACTAAGTCCTTGATCCTAGCTTTATATATTCAGCCATCATTAAAAACTGCCCTGCAAGCCGAATTTCCATATGCAGGGGCAGACGACTCAATACAATATCTTGGTATTCAATTAACTAGGGACCCAACATCTCTTTAATCGAGCAAACTACGCACCACTATTACTATCACACCCAAAAGATCTGGAAGCATTATCTAAGCCCTATCTTTCCTGGTCGGGTAAATTGGCTCTATTTAAAATGTGTAAACTCCCCCAACTAATATACTTGTTCAGGGTGCTCCTATCCCAATTCAAAGTACCTTTTTTAAGAAGGTTCAAACGATTATCTGTAAATACATTTTTCAAGGGAAAAAATCTAGATGCTCTTGATCCATATTAACAAAACATCAACTAGCAGGAGGATCTGACCTTACAGATATCAAAGATTATTAAACAGCGACTGTCCTAGCACAACTAAAATTGTGGTTGTCTCCCCACAATACCAGCCCTTGCAGAGACATTGAAGCACTGCAAATACCGCACCATGACTTATACTCACGAATATTAAGCTAACCACTATCTTCCTCTAGGCCCCTACAATGTCAGCCTCAATAACGGCCTTTCATCATTTTCTACAGCACACCCAGTGGGAAATTCACCTATAATACCGCCCGTCTATACGTTCTTGGAATGATAGAGGTATTCTCCTAATACAGGATCTATATCAGGGCAACATCCTCAAACTATTCACAACCCTGCAAAGCGAATTTCCAATTCCAGCATCAGATTACTTCAAATACGCCCAAATTACCCATTGCCTACTAGGCAATCCCCATATATTCAGACCTATGCACAAAATAGCATGGCAATACCTAACAAATAGCAAAACTAACAAAAAAGGCATCCCACTTTTTTACAATCTTCTCCAAAATAAAGATAAGTTCCAGAAAACACCCACACTAGCAAAATGGGAAGACGAAATAGGGAAAACATTCACAGACACACAATGACAGGAAGCAATTAAATATGTATATATAGCAGCCCGGACCGCCCAACTATGGGAACTACAACTTCAGGTATTCCTCAGATGGTATATCACCCCGACCCGAAAATACCATTTGGACCCATCAACAACAACCACCTGTTGGAGAAACTGTGGTGAAAGAGGTTCTTTCTCCACATCCTTTGGAATTGCCCTAAAATTTATAACTACTGGCAAGAAATATCCAACCTAATTAGCACCATCTCGGGATTACATTGCAACTTTACACCCGAAATGACCTTACTTAACATAGGCATTAAAAGCTATCCCGTTCAGTATCGAAAAGAGATCACGCATATCACCCTCGCTGCCAAATTAGCATTAGCACGAAACTGGCTATTAATGACCATTCCCGTGAAAGACACAATAATCGCAAAAATACATACCCACATCACATTTGAAAAAATGTTCGCCTTGTACTATAGTTAATCTCCTTATGCAATTTCGGTTTGGCAACCTTGGTTTTCCTGGTATAATGAGGTATATCAACCTAGTCTACAACTGTTCTGGCTTAACACAATAGAACACTCAGATAGGAACTACTTTCCTTTTTACGCGTTTGATGGCTTGGAGACACATCACTCCCTTAACCCTAACGCCTTAGATCTACATAGAACATAGAGAGATTATAAGGGGGATGTACTATCAAAAATGGGTGTGATGTACTCTCCCCTATCCTTTATGTTAAAAATGTTAAATAATCTATGTAAGATGATTTACGACCAAGCGTATTTTGCTAAATATTCTAAGTACAATGATTTACGACCAATTGTATTACTATTCACATATGCTTTGTCTTACCATAACCTGTATTCACGAAAAATAAAAACATATTGAAATAAAAAGAATTATATAAATTCAAACATAATTTTCAATATTCCTCAAATAGTTTTTATTAAAATAATACTGCCATGAAGGTCCTTGTATAGACACTCTTATTTGGTAATAATCTGTCCCTATCTCCGAACTGTGCTCTTGTGTTGTTACCCTTTCTCATAGCTGTCAATGGAAACTACTGTACCAGTAGTGAATTAAACACATATAAAACAGGTATTGAAAAAGATATAATAAGAAAAATATGGGCACACAGAAGCATTGCAGTTAATTGCATAAAAATGTAGTCCTTAATAAAGTCATTTAGACACAGATGACGCAGCCCCACTCAGTCACAACACATCACTTACGGCCCCCTCCATAGGATAAACAACACATCACATAAGGCTCACTCTCCCTCCCCACGAGATACAAATTCCCTAAAACACCTAGCAAGAAGCAGTACTATTGCTCCTATCGCATACACAAGACCAAAGGGAAATTCTTCCCTACCAGCTGCAGCCTGGAGCCTTAAGAAACAACCATAGCCTTCTTAACATACCTGGTGGAAATATTTTAAGAACCAGATGAATGCTTTCTGCTGTAAGTAAATGGAGGATGTTGCCAGAAAATGGCTGTTTATTAAAGTAAACATAATATTGTACATTGTGAACCGCTGTTATATGCTTTATGCTTTATGTTATATGCTTTTTTCGTGTACTGTATTGACTCTTGGTAAAATAAAAATTTTGAAAGGAAAAAAAATAAAATAGTTATTTAGAAGCACTTCAATTGTACAAAAACCTAAAACAACTCAAATGATGCTATAAATATATCTGCCCAAATGCTAAGGCTAAAAATGTGGACATATTTATTTACAACATAATTTAAGTCAGTTTTGGCTTTTGTTCTTCTTGCTATACTATTAGTTATTTAGCTTAGACCTCATTATAGCAATGATTTGGGTGTTTGTACAATTAAAATGCTTTTAATTGACATTATGTATACATTTTTTTAAATTCTTTATTCTAACAATTTCAATACTTTTACCCTCTTCTTGCCCAGGTGAATTTTCAGCATTCAGCGATGTCGCACTTAGAATGACAATTGCGCGTTCATGCAACACTGCACCCATAATACGTTTTTATCATTTTTTTTTCACACAAATAGAGCTTTTATTTGGTGATATATAATCACCACTGGGTTTTTTTTTATTTTATGATAAATAAACAAAAAGAGACTGAAAATTTTGAAAAAAAAGACTTTTCTTTGTTTCTGTTATACAGTTTTGCAAATAAATAATCTTTCTTCATAAATTTAGGTCAAAATATATTCTGCTACATTTCTGTGATGAAAATAACTCAAATCAGTGTTTATTATTTGGCCCGTAGAAAAGTTATAGTGTCCACAAACTATAGTATATGTATACAGTGCCCTGAAAAAGTATTCATACCCCTTGAAATGTTCCACATTTTGTCATGTTACAACCAAAAACATAAGTGTATTTTATTGGGATTTTCTGTGATAGTCCAACACAAAGTAACACATAATTGTGAAGTGGAAGGAAAATAATAAATGTTTTTCATATGTTTTTACAAATAAATACCTGAAAAGTGTAGCGTGCGTTTGAATTCAGCCCCCTTTACTCTGATACTCCTAACTAAAATCTAGTAGACCCAATTGCCTTCAGACATCACCTAATTAATAAATAGAATCCATCTGTGTGTAATTTAATCTCAGTATAAATACAACTGTTCTGTGAAGCCCTCAGAGGTTTGTTAGAGGAACATAATAAACAAACAGCATCATGAAGGCCAAGGAACACACCAGACAGGTCAGGGATAAAGTTGTGGAGAAGTTTAAAGCAGGGTTAGGTTGTAAAAAAATATCCCAAGCTTTGAATATCTCACAGAACACTGTTCAATCCATCGTCCGAAAATGGAACAAGTATGGCACAACTGCAGACCTACAATACTAGCCTCTATGGAAAAGTAACAAGTAGAAAGCCATTGCAGAAAGAAAGCCATAAAAAGCCTCATTTGCAGTTTGAGATAAGCTATGTGGGGGACACAGCAAGCCTGTGGAAGAAGGTGCTCTGGTCAGATGAGACCAAAATTGAACTTTTTGGCCTAAAAGCAAAACACTATGTGTGGTGGAAAACTAACACTGCACATCATCTAAACACACCACCCCCACTATGAAACATGGTGGTGGCAGCATCATGTTGTGAGAATGCTTTTCTTCAGCAGGGACAGGGAAACTGGTCAGAGTTGATGGGAAGATGGATGGAGCCAAATACAGGGCAATCTTAGAAGAAAACCTGTTAGAGTCTGCAAAAGACTTGAGACTGGGCTGGATTTTTTACCTTCCAACAGGACAACGGCACTAAACATACAGCCAGGGCTAAAATGGAATGGTTTAGATCAAAGCATATTCATGTGTTAGAATGACCCAGTCACAGTGCAGATCTAAATCCAATTGAGAATCTGTGGCAAGACTTGAAAATTGCTCTCCATGCAATCTAACAGAGCTTGAGCTATTTAGCTTAAGAAGAATGGGCAAAAATGTCACTCTCTAGATGTGCAAAGCTGGTAGAGGCATTCCCAAAAAAAACTTGCAGCCGTAATTGCAGTGAAAGGTGTTTCTACAAAGTATTGACTTAGGGGGCTAATACAAATGCAAAAATGCAAGCCACACTTTCACATATTTATTTGTAAAAAAATGTTGAAAACCATTTATCATTTTCCTTCCACTTCACAATTATGTGCCACTTTGTGTTGGTCTATCACATGAAATCCCAATATAATACATTTACGTTTTTGGTTGTAACATGACAAAATGTGAAAAATTTCAAGGGGTATGAATACTTTTTCAAGGCACTGTATCTGAAAATTGATCAATCCTGATGTACTGACGGCCTCTCATTTCTTGATGCCCGCAAACCCCAGGACAGTACAAATACCCCCAAGTGACCCCTTTTTGCAAAGTAAACAGTCCAAGTTACTTAGTAAGAGGCATGGCAAGTTTTTTGAAGTTGTAATTTTTTGTTTACATTTTTGGAAAATGAAGAAATAGAAAAAAAAAATCACTTTTTTTCTTTTTACATACTGTCACCAATGCAGTACAGCGACATCATATAACTGGTGTGGGGGTGATCAGGGACACTGACTGGTGACAGTATATAAAAAAATATATAAACATATATACATTTTGTTTAATTTTTTTCTTTTTTATTACATTGTTATTCTTTTTTTAGGATTTTTTTTTCTAACAAACTATAACCAGAGCAATACAGTGTTACCATAGAACAGTTACATTGAATTTAATTGGTGTAAGCAACCATTTTTACTGAATGAAGCTGGTTCAATGACTGTCTTTTGTTGTGAATAGCTGTGTGATTGGTCAAAGTTAATCACATGATACAGATGGGCTGTGATTGGCCCTGTCTGTACCATGTGATCACTGTGACCAATCACAGGTGGCAACACAATTGTACACAATGGATGATAGGAAAGGAAGCTATCCATTGTATACAACTGTCATGTCATCTGCTGCGATTGGTCACTGCGATCACATGGTACTGGCAGCAGGCCGGCACAGTGATCAGTCATTGGCTGGTGGGTAACATGGGCTCACCCAAGGTGCTCGTTCAAGCACTATCCAATATTCACCACAACTCCTCATGGAGGAGACAGGTTTTTCTGAATGTTACTACCAGGTCATGGTCCTCAGGGTCACCCCACCAGGAGGAGAGCAACCTGAGGTCCAGTAGCAGACATAGCCAGCAGGGGTCAAGCAGAAATATAGTCAGTAAACAAGCCAAAGGTTTGTAACAAATGGTTGCAGGTTGGGATCAAACAGAAGAGTAGTTGATGAACAGTAGGGAAGATATGGACTGCAGAAGGAGACAAGAGCAAGATAATAGCTAAAGAAAGCACAATAATCTGGCAAACAAGAAGTTAAGAGACATGGCTTAAAGCGGAGTTCCACCCAAAAGTGGAACTTCCGCTTTAAGGGAAGGTGACCCCCTGACATGCCACAATTGGCATGTCATTTTTTTGGGGGGGACCAGGGACCCTGTTTTCACAGGGTTCCAGGTCCACTTCCTCTCCTGGTACTGAGGAGCCAGAAGGAATTCACCTTCCTCCCCCTCGGCTATCTTCTGGGACATGTCACAGGTCCCAAAACATACGCCGGTCATTCACAGCGTGCAGAGCGAACCGCACATGTGCAGTGCGCACCGGGCTTTGAAGCCAAAGCTGGGTGTCCACACTTCTGATGTCGGCGCCGTACGGAGGAGGGGGGAGAAGAGTGACACTGCGGGGGGCTGCATCGCTGGAGCCTGGGACTGTTGAGTGTCCGATTATGAAAAGTCAGCAGCTACACTTTTTGTAACTGTTGACTTTTTATAGGGTGGAACTCCGCATTAAATAGGAAGTTTATGGGAGGAGCAAAAGGTTCAAGAGAAACAAGACACGAGGCAAATATTGCCAGACACAGCAGAGGTTGCAGGTTCAAATACAGGTCCTTAATGTTTATTGTATTTAGTTGTTTTAATCATGGAGGCTCAGCATTGCTTGTGGGAATTAGCTAGGGTGGTCTGCAAGCAAATAAAGTCCGCCTTACAACAACCACTTCTTCAGGATAACACCCGTCCATCAAGGCATTTTGATATTTGCATAACTCCTCCCAAGAGTTAGCCTACTGCATATATCAGGGCTGAGGGCTCTTGAGTGGCAGGGTGATGAGGAAAAATGATAGCTTCAGAAAGATATGTGTAGCATCCTGCTGGCTCCTCCCACCAGCTGTTATTTGCCTACACTGCATAGAGAAGTAAAGAGACCCAGTGATGGCATCAGTGGGTATAAAAATAAGGTATGCAGTGCGCATGCACGAAGCTCCATGATGGCAGCTTAGGCCGGGAGCTCCGCACCACTCCGGTGAAACCGCCATCCACACCGCTCCACCTAGCACGACCAGACAGCCGATTCTCCCCCACCTGAGGCTCTGAACATCCCAGGACCACTCTGGATGTCCAGACCACCCGCACGAAGGAGCCTGGAGCCCGTTTTAAGAAGCAGGCGTGTGTACCAAGATGGCCGCCGCAGCAAGCATGCTTGCCACATGTGCTGAGGAGGAAAGAGACCACAGGCAAGTGATCTCCCCTGCCATCCTACCTTACCCCCAGTGTCCCTGGGGACTGCCCCACACACAATGACCCCCTCACTGGCCTCCACAGAATCCCTCATTGCCCGCGCACTAGCGGAGGGGGCCCGCATGCCAGACGGGCCTGTTCAGGCCTACAACTCCCCAGACTCTATTCACCAGACACCGGAGATAGGACCATATAACAGGGGCCTGAACACCCAGATGACTGATATGTTCAATCGCTTTGCTCACTTATTGGAAAAAGGCCTGGCCGCGACAGCAGCCAAAATTACAGGTGAAATTCGTACAGAATTTCAAGCCCTGGGAAGCAGAATAGAGGCCATAGAACACAAGGTTGATGTAACAGCCTCCAGGATGAACCAAAACACAGATAATATCCAAGTCCTCCAGAATCAGTTAGACACAGCCCTTTCCAGAATAGATGACCTGGAAAACCACTCCAGAAGGTATAACTTTAGAGTATGTGGCCTCCCAGAGTCCATAGCAAACACCCCTGGAGCTGTGCGGGACTTACTACAAAACCTAATCCCAGGGATCCCAGAACACCGTATGGAGCTGGACTGAGCCCACAGAGCCTTAGGCCTCCCCAGGAGGGACGGATCCCCTAGGGATATTATTGTAAAGCCACACTTTTATGCCTTCAAGGAGGAAGTACTGAAACTATCCCACAACAACCCTCAGCTATCCTGCCAAGGCCACCAAATCCAAATATTTGCTGACATTTCCCCATCCACAATTCAACGACGGAGAGCCCTCAAGCCACTTCTCCTAGCCTTATCCAAAAATAACATTAAATACTGGTGGGCCTAAATTCGTCTGGAAGGGCAAGACTCTCTCCTTTTCCAACTTTCCAGAAGGCGAAAAGTTACTGCTCACCCTCAAAATCATCACTCAGGAAGCGGCTATGGACTGCTCCACCTCCCTGGCGAGCTCCTCCAAAAGACCCCAACCATCAAGCCCGGTAGCACCACTTTGGTCTCAAGCTAAATCCAAGAGAGCAAAGGAAATTAAACCTTCTTATGATCATCCATTTGGGCCAAAGCCCCTGCATTTTCTCTTCACCCTTGAGACTCCACGGAGGGGTTCTTCCCCACACTGCTTACATTGACCTCTCAATACCCGTGGAGTTACTTCTACATACCCTCTATTTCAGTTGCCCTCCAGTTCCTGTTACATCCAGAACATGGGGATGAACCTTCCTTAACATCATCCCTCGCTGCCTCCTCGGAGAGATCTGGATAAACTCCTAATATGGTGACATTAACATCTGCCTTCTTTTTTTCTCTAGGGAGACTGCCACTTGAACTATTACCGTTCCCCCATCTCCGGGCTCCTCGAGTTGGATGTGAGCACTCCCCTCCCTCGGTTGGTCCCCCGGATGGGTATTTCCCTGGGGGCCTCCAGGGGAGAGGGGTTTGGTCATACTTCATTTAAGGGGAAATGTAAATCCTAGGGCTGCTTGTTCCCCTCCTTAGGGGTGAAAGCCAGTCCTGGCAAAGTTACGTTGGCGTATATCTGTTTTAAGAAGTGTTTTTCAGTTGGTCTAGTTGAATGTTATGCTTTATATACGGTTGTGGTGCGGCAGGACCTGGGGTGGGTCCCTCGCACACTCGACTACCCCCCGGGCTCGGTTTACCACGTGCTCGAGGGATAGAGACTCTGTGTCCCACCAGGGACCGGGGTTTTTCTTTGTTAAGGGGCCTGGTTGATTCCTTTCCGACCACGCCCCTTAGGTCTCTATGGAGACCACCCCTTGTTTGTCTTCTTGCTCTTTCTTCTTTCTCTCTCTAATCCCTTCCTATTTTTTAGCTTAACACCGGCGGATGGCCCTCACCCCCCAGATGCGACCAAGCTTACAGTGTCACCAACATCAGAGGACACGTGCCTCGAAATGGCTTCATTGGGTAAGTGATGATAGTGCGGCAGGTGCCCTCCCTCCGACTCCCCATGGCTAATACAGTCCATAATACTCCACACCTTAAACTAGCCACTCATAACGCCCAAGGCCTGAACTCAGCAATTAAGAGACGGAAAGTGCTCAATCAATACAAAACACTTAAGTTGGACATCATCATGGTCCAGGAAACCCACTTTCCCATTCGGTACAGCCCCAGTTTCCTACACTCACAATACCCGCTTTTTTACCTTGCCAACGCCCCGGATAAAACACGAGGTACGGCAATCTTATTCTCTAAAAATTGCAACTTCACGTGGATCTCTGATTACAGAGACCCAGAGGGAAGATACTTATTGGTTAAAGGCTCCATAGAAGGCCACATTTACTCGTTAGTAGCCTACTATGCCCCGAATAAAGGCCAAGCACTCTTTTTCCAAAACATGCTCAGAGTTGTCAGCCCATTACTGTAAGGAACGGTCATTTTTGGAGATGACTCCAATTCAGCATTCGACCAAAGCTTAGATAAAAGGAGGCCCAAAACATCCCAACTAACTCGCCCAACCAAAACCAGCCTTAGAATTGCCAAATTACTATACAATTATGGATTGGTGGACGTATGGAGGGAATTGAACCCCTCCACATGGGACTTCACCCACTTTTCACATGCTCAACAGTCCTACGCCCGCATTGATCACATTCTAGTCTCCCCCACTACGACCTCAGCCGCAAATTTCTGCCAAGATTATAGACACGGTAAGCTCGGATCACACGATAGTCACCGTGACTCTAGGCAAGCCAAAACCAAACTCTCGTTCTCTAAATTGGCGCCTTAATGAATCCTTACTAAAAGACCCAGCCAGACTCGCTGTAATTCAGGAAACCCTGAAGGAGTACTTTTCCCTCAATGACAATGAAGAGACATCCCCTGAGATGCTCTGGGCCGCTCACAAAGCAACCATACGAGGGAAACTCATACAAATCTCATCCCAAATTAAAAAAGAGAGGGATCTAGACATCGAGAGAGTGGAAACTAATTACAAGGTCCTCAAAACCAATCACAAAAAGGACCCAGGTAGAACCCCCATTGACCTCCTGGATTCAGCTAGACTTGCCCTAAATCTAGCCCTAACAGCGCAAGCCGAGAAACAAATCAGATGGACAGGTGCAAAATTCTACTACCAAAAAGACAAGATTGGTTCCATGCTAGCGTCTAAACTCTCTCCTAAAATTAGGTTGCATGCCCTCCCTAAAATCAGGGTGTCAGGTCAACCCCCAACAGCGAACCCTAATAAGATCCTCGAAGCCTTTCAAAAGTTGTACGCCCAACTCTACTCCCCACCATCTCCAAACACGTTTGAGATATTCTCCAACTTCCTCCCAGAGGCCCCAGCCCCAACTCTATCCCCTGAGCACAGGGACTCCCTGGAAGAACCCTTCACATCGGAAGAAATTCTGGAAGTCATTAAAGGTCTGAAGACTGGGTCAGCCCCTGGTCCGGACAGCCTCTCAGTACCCTACTACAAGGCGTTCGCCGAAACGCTAGCCCCCTATATGGCCAAATTCTTCAATTCTAAAACCACGGGTGGCCCCCTGGACCCCCAGTTAAACACAGCATTCATTATGGTCATCCCCAAGCCTGGGAAGAATCCTGAGGAGGTGGATAATTACAGACCCATCTCCTTAATCAATAATGATCTGAAGATCCTCACCAAATTACTCGCCAACCGATTAGCCTCTTTTATACACCAGTATATACATAAGGATCAGGTTGGGTTTATCCCGGGTCATCAGGGTCCTGACCAAATCCGGAGGGCCATAGACATGATCTCCATTCTCCAATCAAACTGGGAAGGGGGCCCAAAACAAAAGGGCATGATCCTCTCTTTGGACCTCCAAAAAGCCTTCGATTCAGTATCCTGGCCCTACATCACACGTTTATTAGAAGCTTGGGGTTTTGGAACGCGATTCGGGGGGATCATCCAGGCTACTATTCCTCCACAATTAAAATTGCACGGGGCACCAGGCAGGGATGCCCATTATCCCCCCTCATTTTCGCCATGGCGATCGAAACCCTCGCCATTGCGATTAGATCAAACCCTAATATCCAGGGAGTCTCGTGCGGTCCCCAAACCCATAAGTGCAGCCTTTTTGCGGACGACGTCCTCCTTTTTATCACCTCACTTCACTTCCAAACCTTTTTAAACTTCTCGACAAATTTTCAGACATCTCAGGCCTTCAGGTGAACTATGCAAAATCCCAGGCCCTTAATGTTTTGCTACCTAAGGAGCTAGCCGATCACTTGAAGACAACTTTCAAGTTCTCTTGGTCGGAATCTTCTATCCAATACCTAGGAGTTACCTTGACACCAAAAATTTAACAATTGTACGCAGTAAATTTCCCTCCAATGTACAAAAAACTAGAAAGAAAAAACTTGCAGGCATGGTCCAAAGGGGAACTCTCATGGCTAGGGAGAATCAACGCTATTAAAATGACCCTTCTCCCACGTATCCTCTATCTATTTAGATCACTCCCTTTACACATTAATAAAGAACACCTTAAGGCGTTTCAAAGAAAGATCAACAAATTTATATGGGGGAAGAAAAGCTCCAGGATTTCCCAAAGGACCATATGCCAACCCAAAACAGAGGGAGGCCTGGGTCTTCTGAACCACTTCTGGTACTACCAAGCCGCAAGATTAGCCGAGCTGTCCCTAGTCTACTCTACAGGTGAAAGACCAGACTGGATTCAAATAGAGAGACTAGCAGTCCCTGCATACACCCTAGACTTCCTCCTGTGGGTCCTTAATCAGCAGCGCCCACCCATTCTCTCTCCAGTACTATCCCAAGAATTGTCCACTTGGGACGTGCTACAAAAATCCCAAACCCTTATCTCTGAAACACGCCCACTCAAACACTTATTCCATAATCCAGACTTCCCTCCTGGACTCAACATTAAGGCCTTCAAATGGTGGATGGATAAGGGACTGTACCGAATCGAGCACTTCCTCACCCCTAAGGGCTCACTCACGCTGAGTCATTGTGTGAGCAAGCTAGAGTTACCAAAGACCGAGAGGTTTAGACTCCACCAGATCAGGCACTTCCATCTTTCCCGTTGGTCTTCTAAACCGACTCCCCCCCTCGATCTCTCCCTACTAACAATGGTGTGGTCAGCCAGCGTCTAGGAGGGGGGGTATTTCCATCATCTATCACTCGCTTGCCCATCTGAAAGATAAACTCCCTTATATGCGAGCTTGGGAACAAGACTTACAATTCCACTAGGATCTGGACAGGTGGCTTAATGTAAACAAGAGAGCTTTCAGGGGGCCATCAATGCTTCCCTGATCGAAGCTAATCTTAAAGTCTCAACTAGATGGTACATGACGCCACTCCGGCTCTCTAGCATATATCTTACGGCAGACCCACTGTGCTTCAGGGGATGTAATCTCCGGGGCTCTATGGCGCATATTTGGTGGGAATGCCCAAGAATCAGAAAATTTTGGGCAAAAGTTTTCAACCTTATTCATAAAGTAACTAACGGGATTCCTCCTGCCCAGATCCCCAACTATAGCCCTGCTTAATGCTGACATTCCCAACTCCAGTAAAAACTCCCGTAAACTGATCCACTTTATTCTGCTCGGGGCCAAGGTGACTATCACCAAGGCCTGGAAAACACAGAGGGTTTCCTTCCTTGCAGTCAAACGCAAAGTGTCTTGGATCATGGCACAAGAAAAACTTGCCAGTCACATCCTAAACTCAACCTCTAAATTTGATGCTATCTGGGAACCTTGGGCCAATCATATGGGAATTTCCCTGGTCCCGGGGCTCAGTATCCAATGTCCACTTCCTTGCCCCTCCGGTGTTTAAAGCAGAGCAATCTCTACACTCCCGCTTCTTCCCTTTCTTACTTTCTTTCTGTCTTCTTACTTCCAAGAACAAAGCACACCCACTTGGACACTATTATAGCAAGTGACGGTAAGGGACGCGGTCCCGATAACAACGCATAGATGGTTATTTTACATGGAAATTGCCTACATAGGCCATCTCGACAGATCTCCTTCTTTCAAGCTTGACGCCAGTTATTTCTCCCTCTCTTTAAATTCATGGGGAGCCGAAGTGGAGGAGCTCACCTCCCGGCACAGTTTGAACCCATTTGGGGTGCCGGAGGGACTCCCCATGAAGACGTTCCCACCCTTATATGTCTAAGGGAGGGAGGCAACCTTTGGGTATTAGGTCCTGGTCTTAAATCTCAGACATCTCTCGGTACAATACTTTGACTGGTCTTATTCTCTCATTGCCCACTTGTACTGATTTTCTCCCTGTGTTACATTGTCTCCTTTAATCTCAGGAGCTTGAAGGATTATAAACTTATCGCAAGTAAGTCTTAGAGGAGTTGAGGGTTCCCAACTGGAAACAACCCCCGGGCACGGGTTGTTCCCAGTTGGGGTGCCCGGGAGGGGGTGATGACACCCTCAACCCCATGAGTAACACTGAGAGTTACTCGAGATGTTCACCTAAGGATGTTCCTTTACTGTATCATACATTTCCATTCAAACGATCTCCTTGTCCATGTTGCATTTCAATTTCTGTCTAATTTGTTTCTCCTCTCTTGTCTCTGTTTTTGTGAAAAAATTTTTATAAAAATATTGAAAGTATAAAAATAAGGTATGCAATGAAAACAGGAAATATTTATTTAAAAATGTTATTAGCATGTTGAAAGGGAGAGGGAGGAACCAGGAAAGACAAAATATAAGCAGACTAAACTTCAGCTTTAAAACAGTCAGATCCCTAAGGCACGAGTCCTGAAAGTAAAATGTGATTGTATTAGCAATAACTTACATCACAGGAAGCATGAAAATTGATTAATGTTTAATGATATTTAGACAAGATGAATGATAGTTCATTATGCAAATCAGTAAATGTGACAGCTCAGGTAAAAGAACAGTAATCCTCCACAGGCCACAAGAGTGAAAAGCTTTGCTCCTGGAAATTAGCTACATCAGCCTTTGTATTAATTCATTCTCACTGTTTACCAGGATGTTAAGGGAGAGACTCCAGACTCCAGTCAAATATGCAGTTAAAGCACATTGAAGCAAAATTATTTGACTGCTAAAATATTTGAAGAGTAATGCACATAGTTTTAAAATCCAACCACGCCTTTTGGATTGCATAAGAAGAAAGGCAATGCTTCGAAGCTGAACTCTGGAAATTACATAAAAAAAAAACTTGCCATGGGCCCCCGCAATGCAAGAGTTAAAAGCTCATAAGGTCTAGAAGTTGAGGAATGAGCTATAATACTTACCCTATTCCTCACTTGAGCAGGCTTTGGAAGTCTCCCCGATGCTCCAGGTTGTCCTCACGTACAATGCAGGGCTATTGGTCCTTCATTGTACTGGATGACATTAGCGCGTGACCATCAGATGAGGCTCCTTACAGAAGGGGCTTTAGGGAATGGATATGTAGCATTAAAGAAGACTGCCAGATCAAGGAATAAGGTAAGTATTACAGCTTATTCCTCTACCCCTAGACTCAAAGTGTATTTCCACTTTTGCAACCAAATTGCATGTAGCATGACACATTATGGTCGGCACAGGATGAATCCTTCTCACCGCTAGTAGCTGCGTATCCTCAGTGGTGCTCCTGGGACTCCCGGGATCGACACAACAGATAGCCGCGTGGTCACACACTGGCGCGTTTCATCATCACTTCGTCTGAGGGCGTGGCCACCCTGCGCGGGTTCTTCTTTATATACACAGGCGGTAAGCAAGGCAATTAACCCTTAGGTGTATGGGACCAGCTTGAGTCACACACACCGCAATGCCACTGTTCTGAGGATTCGCCAGCTGTTAGGTCTTTAGCTCTCGGCTCAAAGGTTCTGTAACCACCAGTGCCCTGAACCTATAAGTACATCAATGGTAAGAGCAATGCCGGGGAGGACAGTTCACCACAACTGGTATATTGATCAGGAACTGTGCATCACCCGTTCCCATTGAAGACAATTTGGTAAAATGCTGCCTGCACTTAGAAAAAACAACACCCATACGCCGACCATAAAGCATGGTCAACCAAGGCCAAAAAATGGAGAGATCTACCAAAACACCCGATCGTCTCATGTATGTGCAATGTGACAGCCGATGTGCCCTAAAAGACATATCCCATGAGGCCATGTACTAAAAAACTTTTACCCACACCTGGCAAATCCGCATATTCAATAAAACATGTCACATAATATGCTAATAAAACACATAACATGCTTCAACACCATTTCATCAATGAAGCAGCATGCTGCATGTAAAATACTCCAATCTTCACATAAAACATTATTAAAATATGCACAGAAAACACATACTTCTGCTTAAAAAGCAGGTATAGACATATGTCATTATATCATTATACAATTGGTTTGAACCTATGTGAAATTAAAACTTATATCCTTAAACTACTACCAAAAGCAGATCTCCTCTTGGAAACACCCTCCCAGATTACTGCTTCTGAATACTGCTAGGCACTCTCTGAAGCACCCCATACAGCAAGCACAACATCCTGGGCATAAAAGTAAGTAAGTACAGTACGGAACCCGACCTATGAATCGCTGATAAAGCAATTCACTTCAAGCTCGACGTTCAAGCCCCTGGGTTGGAGTGAATCAGTCAGGAAAATCCATTTAGATTCACACTTTGAAATCTCCCTGACCTTGTTCGCTCCCCTCCAGTTTACAGCTAGTTTTTTCAACTCCCCAGAATTTTAACCCTACTGGTCCCTATTATGTTTAAGGTGAAAATGTAATGAGACACTATGGTCCCTGAACCCCATTTTGATGTTGTTAATATGCTCGGACACTCTTTTACCGAGCTTTCTTTTGGTGTGACCAATGTACATAAGGTTGCATGGACATTGTAACGCATACACAAAGTGTGTTGTGTTACACTTAATAAAATCCTTGATGGGAAATTACCTACCATTTGAAGTGGCAGTGAAGCCAGTAAAGTTGCACAAATGCATATGTACCTGTCTGCAAGCTAAACATTTGCGACAGATGAAGAAACCTTTTTTGTCCCAAAAAAAAAAGGGATTGACCAGGAGGATCAATAACTTTCCTGACCACACTGTCAGCAAACGCGGGGGGCCTTTCTGTATTTAACACCGGATCAGTGGGTATTATGCCCTTCAGGGTTCTATTTAGGCCTAATATGGGCCAATACTTCTTAAAAATTGCTTCCACTTCACGGTATTGGGCATGAAAATTACTAAAGAACCCCCATTCATGTTTTCTGTTAGTTCCCCGCACAGAGTCCTCCAAACAACTTTCCCTCGATACTGATGACACCTCTTCCATCACTCGGTCCAGTTCGGCTGGCTTATAACCCTTATAAAGGAACCATATTTTTATTATTTCGGCTTTGTACAAAATCAGCATCATTGGAGCAATTTCTCCGTACTCTCATGAGCTGATCCTTCGGGATGTTCTTCAGCCAGACTGGATGGTGACCAGTCTGTATGGCCAGATAACTATTCCGATCTGTTGGCTTGAAGAACACCTTAGTGGTCAAGTCCCTTTGAAGGCTTTACTTCAACAGGCCAGCCTGTCTCTGATACAGTCCTAAAAGACATGCTCATGTCCCTACGTTCCTCCCGACATCAGGACATTATCCACACAGTACAGAAGTGCCAGCAAGAAGTGCAGGAACTAGGGGGCAGAGTAGATCAAATAGAACGCTCTATGGGCTCATATACTAACTCCTTTAACAATATGGTGGATGCTCATAACGCTCACAGTGAAGATATATCCTGGGTTAAAGACAAATTAGCTGATTTAGAAGACCGTTCCCGAAGGAATAACTTAAAAATCAGAGGCATTCCGGAATCAGTTACTCAAGCAACTCAACTTTGCCCAGGACATGTTTTCTTCCATTGCTCCTAATCTCACCCCCCTAGAGCTAACCATAGACAGAATACACAGGGTACCTAAGCCCTCATTTCTGGCTGATGAAGTGCCCAGGGATGTTCTGCTTAGACTCCATTTCTACAGAGCAAAGGAATTGCTTCTAGAATCATTCAGAAAGGTAGATCAGCGCTCGGCACAATTTGCTTCCATGCAACTGCTCCCAGACCTTTCAAGACATACACTCCAACGCCGCCGCAACCTGGCAACCATAACAAAAGCTCCCCGGAACCACCACATTCCACACAAGTGGAAGTATCCAGCTACAATATCGGCCCCCCACAATGGCAACACCATTCAGATTTCCACTCTGGAAGAAGGGCTGACGCTTCTTCGCTAATGGGGCATCCTGCCACACCCTCCGCAAACCATGACACAAAACACCAGTGCCCACGCTCTTCAACAGGAATGGCAGATTGTTTCCCACAAGAGAAACTCCAAAAATGACTAATTCCCTCCAAAATCTCAGAAATGAACTAAGAATTCTTCTCCTGCAAAACTACGACCAACATCTAAGAAAATTAAAACTAAATTACTATGCCAATGCAAATAAGGCGGGCAAGCTCCTAGCCCACAAGATTAAAAAGGCCCACACGAAGCTGAGGATTCAATACCTAACCCACCCAAAATCACAGGACAAGATCTCCAACCCACAGGAGATAGCAAATCAATGTGCAGATTACTACAGTAGTCTTTATAATCTCCAACATGACTCCAATACTCCCCAACCATCTCAAGACGCCATAAACACATTCTTAGATAAACTTAAACTCCCTAAATTATCACCAGACCAACTAGAATACTTGAACTCCCAATTTCCCTCTTAGAAATTGAAAAGATCCTGGCGTCTCTTGCCTCCAGGTCCGGATGGCCTACCCAACGAATATTACAAAATGTACAGCTCAATTCTGGTCCCACACCTTAGGGATGCTTTAAAGCAATCAAGGAATCCTCCTTCCCCCAGGAGATGCTAAAAGCATTCTTAGTTACAATACCTAAACCTGGTAAGCCCCCCACCATGCCAGCAAACTTCAGACCCATTTCACTCCTGAACTCTGACGTTAAGATGTATGCCAAGTTGGTAGTAAAACACCTAGCCACGATTATCCCCTCTCTGATCCAAAAAGACCAGATGGGGTTTGTGCAGGGGAGATAGCCCTCAGACGCAACTAGAAGAATCTTGAATATAATGCATTTTGCTGAAAGAACAAGAACACCTTCTCTACTCCTGTCCATAGATGCAGAGAAGGCATTCGACAGGGTTCATTGGGATTACATGAAAAGCGTTCTGACAAGGTTTGGTTTCCAGGGATCAATTCTGGCTGCAATACTGGCACTCTATTCTAGTCCCAACACACAGGTCTACACTTCAGATCTTCTCTCCAAGCCCTTCACCATTACAAATGGCACGAGGCAAGGATGCCCCCTATCGCCTGCTATATTCAATTTAATGATTGAGCCTTTGGCAGAGACCATACGTTCAGACCAGCAAGTCTCCTAAAACATGGACTAGCGGGAGGAATGGGACTGGTGGACATCCAGGACTACCACCATGCAGCACTAACCGACCAGTTAAAATACTGGTTCAACAATTTAGATTCCCTTCCTGTACACCAAACTTCTCCTCAAATATGGGATAACGAAAATACAAAATTTTCTCTCACAATCCAGCCCTAAAACTTGGCAGCAACTCCAAGAAGAGTTCCACCTTCCGGTAGACACCAAGTTTACCTGCCTCCGCATCCAACACTTCCTAACCAAAAACCCCTTTCCATCCCTTAAAGTCCATACAGATATATGGAACTTTCTGATCTCCAGTCCTCCAAGGAATAAGGGCATCTCCTTAGTATACAATTTCCTCCATGACAAAACCCTGCTCCAAAAAACCTCATCTATTCAAAAATGGGAAAATGAACTGGGCAATGTGTATCCCCTCAAGGAATGGCAGGCAGCCTTCCTCTCTACCTTAAAAAACTCTAAGTTCACCGTGCACTGGGAAATGCAGCTAAAAATAATACACAGGTGGCACTACACCCCATACAAACTCTACAAAATTTTCCCAACCCGCTCTCCAAACTGTTGGTGAGAGTGTGGGCAAGTAGGAACCCTAATACATACCCTTTGGGAATGCCTGAGCCTCTCCAGCTTCTGGAGGAAAATTTTCCACCTAATCTCCTCCACTACTGGGATTATTACTCCTCCTGATCCTAGACTGGCATTGCTAAACTTAGGGATTGACTCCTACCCATACCTCTTCAGACCCATGGTCACCCATATACTCCTTGCAGCCCGAAACACTATACCTAGAAAGTGCCAATCCCTGGAAACACCAAACCTCTCTGACACTATCCATCAAGTAAATCTAAATTATTCTTACGAAAAGCTATTGGCCATCAATTCTCTCGAGAGAGACAAATTTGACAGCAATTGGTCATCCTGGGTCTCAGGTAACAGACTTAATGTCTGACTACACACATATACACTTCATGCATATCTCCCCGCTAATGCTCTTCAAGCTCTGTACACCCTATGGACTGTTTCTCACTCCCTATCTTGCAGTACCTTACTCTAAATTGTGAACACAACCTCTGTCTCCACTCTCAAGATGGATCCAACCAACTTCTACTTACACACCTCTGATATATTACATGATAGAGACAAGGTTTCCCCTTTTCCTCCTGTTGTATTACATGTTATATTGTAGTTTGTGCTATTTCATCGGATCTGAGGGGAGGGGGTTCTGTCTCTCTACTCCATGCACAGTATGCTCCCATATGGGGTGCCGGGAGTGGCAGACGTTGATCTCCTCCTCACATTCGCTCCAAAGGGCTTTCAACAGTCTAAAATTGAATAGGAGTGTTTATCTCATGTATGTAATAAGTTCATAACCTATTGTATTTTTCTAAAGTTGAAGAATATGCTCTGTGTACTTGACTATAACTCTCAACATGTTAACTGTTGAAACCTTAATAAAAACTATTGATATAAATTAGGCATATCTATTCAAAGGGAAGGAATTTCACAAACTATTTAGTGTAGGGGGGTGTAATAATGGGGGATTTTTTGCCAAACCCAGGAGTTCTGCTTGAAGCCTAAGGTGGAGGGGAACACACAGCTTTCCAGTTGGTAAATTGAGTGCAGCACTAGACTGAGCATTTAAAATAGGGTAGGGAAAAGGACTCCCATCAGTTGTACTGGGGGGTAAGATATCATACATCTTAGAGAAAGTTTCCAAACAGGGCTCAGGGCTGCAAGATAGTGGGTCCAGCCTCTAGGAGGAAAAGATTCAGACTGTGACAATTGGCTGGAGAGGGGGTCTGTAGAGGATTCCATAAACCTGTCAGTGTCTTCTGCTACAGTCATATAAAGTCAAATTATTAAGTAAGCTGGAGTCACATTCGGAAAAGTGGTCATGATTAAGATCCGAATTAGACTGTAATAAAGGTAAGTTATTGGTATTGGCCACAAAACAGTTACAAACAGGTAACTGGTCAGATGTTTTAATGCAGTTCTGGAGGTACGTGAGACCAGGACCTATCTCCCTGTAGCCCAATTTATGTGAAGGTTATGAAGTTTAAGCCAAGGATAACCTAAGATAAGGGGATAATTATCAAGTAATAATCAAGGATAAGTTATCAAGTAGAAGCTGACTGTCTCCCTATGAAATTCCCTAGCTACCTACATACATAAACTGAGCTTAATTTAACAAAAAAATGTGAGAAGTATGGAGTTCTTCTTTCCCAATCATATTTATCACCACCGATCGCTCAGTTCTCTGGGCTCTGTGAGCAGAGAGCTGGTGACTGTCTTTCACTGCTCTCTGCTCTGCCCACCCCCTCACTCACTGAAGTGATGGGCTGTGGAGGGGGCCGGAGCAATCCGCTGAGAGGCTGAGCCGAATGCCGGTCCAGGCATGTGGGAGGATTCCAACTTGATTGTCTCGATCTCCCCCAAGGCCGGACTGGCTCTGTGAAGTCACCTGACAGCGGGCTTCTGCTAAAAACGGGTCACAGGAGTGCAGAACGAACTGCACTCCTGTGATCCATGGGAGAAGTACAGCCAAACGTTAAACATGCATTGAGGCCAACATTTGAATGGTGTATATGTCGACTCAGTAAAATATTTTTCCTAGTTATTAAAGTGAAGGAATTTAAATTTAGTAAAATTAAAATCTTATAATGAAATATAATACATTGAATAGGATTATCAGTGCTCCTACACATTTTTTTAATTATTATGACTTGTGATTGTATGATGATTGTATAATGTTTTTTTTAAATCTTTGGATATTCATCCTATGAAGCAGATTGAGGAGGAGAATTTGGCAAAATTGTTAGCAGAGATGATTTTAAAGATTTCACTTTTCTCTGTCAGTCATGTTCACAATCTTTTTTTCATCTCACATAATTTGGGTGTGAACTGAACACATGGTTATTACATTTGAATAAGAACCCTGTTAATATGAACCAGGTTGAGTTTTAAAGGTACAAATACCGATAATAACTAAAGTTTACTAAGCAGTGCATTGTAGATCATATTATGACTTTACATAGTTAATATCATTTTACAAGCTTGTGTTCTTTGCAAACCATATGTTTTAAACTTCAATTTTCCTTTAATGTGGTAAAATGAAAAGCATATATTTTTTCTAGGTCAGACATTTACATATTAATTATTGTAGAAAATTGTATTGTACGTTATTTAATAACTTGCAAAGACGTTGATGTAGGCATTGCAAGGGATTGTTCTGAAAATGACTGCTAAGTGGGAGAGTATGTCTTTATGTCTTTACCAGTGCCAGGACAAGGTCATCTAGAGCCCAGGTCGAACATGCCAAACTGCACCCCCTGCTGAAATTCCCCCTCCCAGCACAAATATTTGGCCCCCATTCCCCAAATCCCCCCAAAGAAAATCACGCCTCTCCTGCCCACCCCTTGTCCTGGCCCTGATCCCATAATAAAAAAAAAAACCTGCCGTCCACTGAATATACAGCTTTTGTTGCTTGACACTTATCAGATGACAACACTACACCCCCCCTACCCCCCCACCACTAAGTAAACAAAGGTGTGGGTTCACCCAGTGACATTACAATGGAAAGATTTGAGACAACAAAAACCTAAAAAGGTAATGATGATGCATCAAAAATAAAGAGCCTAAAGTATAATGAGTATGATATATGCTGTATCACATATACTGTATATACTGTATATATACAGTATCTCACAAAAGCGAGTACACCCCTCACATTTTTGTAAATATTTTATTATCTCTTTTCATGCGACTACACTGAAGAAATGACACTTTGTTACAATGTAAAGTAGTGAGTGAACAGATTGTATAACAGTGTAAATTTGCTGTCTCCTCAAAATAACTCAAAACAAAAGTGAGTACACCCCTAAGTGAAAATGTGCAAATTGGGCCCAATTAGCCATTTTCCCTCCCCAATGTCAAGTGACTCATTAGTGTTACAGGGTCTCAGGTGTGAATGGGGAGCAGGTGTGTTAAATTTGGTGTTATCGCTCTCACTCTCTCATAGTGGTCGCTGGAAGTTCAACATGGCACCTCATGGCAAAGAACTCTTTGAGGATCTGAAAAAAAGAAGTGATGCTCTACATAAAGATGGCCTAGGCTATAAGAAAACTGCCAAGACCCTGAAACTGAGCTGCAGCACGGTGGCCAAGACCAAACAGCAGTTTAATAAGACAGGTTCCACTCAGAACAGGCCTCCCCATGGTCGACCAAAGAAGTTGAGGGCACATGCTCAGCGTCATACCCAGAGGTTGCCTTTGGGAAATAGATGTATGATTGCTGCCAGCTTTGCTGCAGAGGTTGCAGGGGTGAGGAGTCAGCCTGTCGGTGCTCAGACCATATGACGCACACTGCATCAAATTGGTCTGCATGGCTGTTGTCCCAGAAGGAAGCTTCTTCTAAAGATTATTCACAAGAAAGCCCACAAACAGTTTGCTGAAGACAAGCTGACTAAGGACATGGATTACTGGAACCATGCCCTGTGGTCTGATGAGACCAAGATAAACTTATTTGGTTCAGATGGTGTCAAGCGTGTGGGGTGGCAACCAGGTGAGGAGTACAAAGACAAATGTGTCTTGCCTACAGTCAAGCATGGTGGTTAGAGTGTCTTGGTCTGGGGCTGCATGAGTGCTGCCTACACTGGGGAGCTACAGTTCATTGAGGGAACCATGAATGCCAACATGTACTGTGACATACTAATGCAGAGCACAATCCCCTCTCTTCAAAGACTGGGCCGCAGTCCCTGTAATGACCCCAAACACACCTCCAAGATGACCACTGCCTTGCTAAAGAAGCTGAGCATAAAGATGATGGACTGGCCAAGCATGTCTCCAAACCCTATTGAGCATCTGTGGGGCATCCTCAAATGGAAAGTAGAGGAGCGCAAAGTCTCTAACATCCACCAGCTCCGTGATGTCATCATGGAAGAGTGGAAGAGGACTCCAGTGGCAACCCCTGAAGCTCTGGTGAACTCAATGCCCAAGAGGGTTAAGGCAGTGCTGGAAAATAATGGTGGCCAAACAAAATATTGAAACTTTGGGCCCAATTTGGACATTTTCACTTAGGGGTGTACCCACTTTTGTTGCCAGTGGTTTAGACATTAATGGCTGTGTGTTGAGTTATTTTGAGGGGACATCAAATTTACACTGTTATACAAGCTGTATACTCACTACTTTACATTGTAGCAAAGTGTCATTTCTTCAGTGTTGTCACATTAACAGATATAATAAAATATTTACAAAACTGTGAGGGGTGTACTCACGTTTTTGAGATACTCTGCATATATATATATATATATATATATATATATATATATATTGCGTTGCTTAAACCTACTAGCTGGATGTGTCACTTTAACTGATGTGTTAATAATAGTTAAGTGACTCTCTATGTGTGCCTTGGGGTGCCTTGCTTTGCACAGATCTATTAAGGTGTTGTCATACCTACACTATAGCTACTAGGTAACATTGTCATATTAAATTAGATCTATGTAGGGCTATTATTATTTTTAGGCCATTTTTGCCCCATATTCTCTTTTTGGGAATTTTCTGTGATGCCCCTGAGGAAGCCTTTGTGAAGAAACCTATGGCCACACAAGAAACATCTTTGTCAAATCCCATTTGGTGGAAGGATGGAGCTGGATGGAGCTGGCTGGACAATTGTCTGCTGGAAGCAAGCTTGTTTCAGGCAGCCCTGGCCATGCTATGCTTCAGACCTTTGCTGCAGGGCTTTATAAGATATGTGATACCCATGGAGCTTTTTGAACATTGTAAATATAAGTGAGTTCTGTTTTTAATCTTTGGTTTTAATAACTGTTATTAAGCTCTGGAATTGTCTCTATTTGCTTGTTTGTGAACCATGAACCGTGGAAATCCCCTGATGTTGGAGACAAATCACTGAACGTCGCAGATGCTGATCTGATTTTAGGAATGCCATAATTAAACATTATTGAGCTTTTGACTTTCTGTAATAAAAAGTCCATGAACTCTGTTGAGCTTTGCTTATCATCAGGTGGTGGGTCGCTGCTTCATCCGGAGGTATGCACAAGTGAGGATTGAAAGCTTACATCAAGACATATTATTTTGGACTTTCTAATAACTGTGTTTTAACCTCACATCTCTTTTGATATAAGAGTTTTTGTCAGCACTATTTTTTTTTACTTTAGGTACTGAAGCTCTGTTTATGTATTTAGCATTGACAATTTATTGTCATCATTTTTAAATGACTACTTATTCCATGGGTGTTTTTGTATCACATTGTTATTTTCAGTGCTTTTGATTTGTTTTGGTTTGAACCACATTTGGATGCATTGTTTTTCTGGTATACATACTCCTATATTTGCATAAGGCCTCATTCACAGAGGGACAATAAAACATACCATTGATTTGAATTCTAACAGCTCCCTGACCACCCGGTAAGTTAATGCACACGTCTGTACACATAGCTGCAATCTCATCAAAACACGGGAAATGTTACACACCTTGTTGCTTTTGGCAGGTGGCAGCGTGCCCTATTTAAGTAAATAAGACTTCATTTAAACCAAGGTGCAACCATGTCCAAGGCACAAAAAAGCAGGAGGCCTGCCAATCAGCTGTGAAAATTCATCCACCGCAATTCACTTTTCAGAATTGTAAAAAAACAGCTTCCCATGTGAGCAAGGCTTAAGGAAAAGAAACCATCACTGTGCAAAAAAGTGCCCCCTCCCCAGCTCTGATGCCTTTGTTATTTCTTCTGATTTCATAAACAACTGCATTTCATAAAACACAAGTGGCTGATCAAAAATCAGGAGAGAGGGAGGATTGGTTGGGTTTAGAACGACGCTATTTCAAACTTAGCTTTTCACAAAATTTGAAAGTATAACTTTTGATGACCTCTGGGGTGTTTTCTACCCCCCCCCCCCCAGCTCTTCCTCTTCTCTCTTTTCTTTATATCCCTCTCCCTTTTTCCTTTATTTCTCTCCTACTTTGTTACCCTACTCCTATGGAGATAATGGACCACTCCTCTCTACCATGACCACATGTAGGCAGGTTGTCTACAGGGTTATGATTTCAGTTAGTGCCTGGCCCAAATTAAGGAGGAAAGAGAGTGTGCACTGGGGACCCGGGTCCTGCCCAAGGGGACATGTATCAATGCAAAAAAAAGTCTTTAATTTGATCGTTTTTTTAGGAGCAGCAATTTTAATAATGCTTAAAGTGGAACAATAAATATTAAATATTCCTTTAAATAATGTGCCCGGGGGGGGGGTCCCTTAGTTTGCCTGTAAAAGGGCGCACCTCTGTGATGTTTAGAACAGTGCCAGAGCAAAATTACATTTGTAAAGGAAAAAATGTCACTTACAATCACTCGCGGCTGTAATGTAAAAATCATAGAAAAAATTTGCCTAGGGTCCCCCCCCCCCCCAGTCCACACCAGGCCCTTTGGGTCTGGTATGGATTTTAAGGGAAAACTGCCACCAAAGTTAAAAAAAGAAACATGCCCTCAACATGGGGAGTATGGGTGCTTTGGGGCAGGATGCGCCTCCCACCCCAAATCACCTTGTCCCCATGTTGATGGGGACAAGAGCCTCTTCCCCACAACCCTGGGCTGTGGTTGTGGGGGTCTGTGGGTGGGGGGGCTTATTGGAATCTGGAAGCCGCCTTTAATAAGGGGGCCCCCAGATCCCGCCCCCAATGTGAATTAGTATTGGGTACATCGTACCCCTACTACTTTACAAAAAAAGTGTCAAAAAAGAAAAAAACCACAGGAGACAATTAGGGACAAGTCCTTTATTAAAAAAGATAAAAAAATAAGTTGCTCCCATTATAATCCATCGTCAATCACGGCGTGTGACAGACTCAAAAAAGACAAAAACAGCCGCAACAGCCCCTCCTCCATGAGAGGGCTCCAGCCATCCGCACGCTCTTTGCTTTGACAATGGCCTCACCTTGCCATATAAATAAACTGTCAAAACAACAAGTGTGCAGACAGTGGGAGCCCTCCCAACGGGGAGGAGCTGTGTGCACCGTCTGCGCACAATGCATTATGGGGCGCTCCATGGCAGCGAATTCTTGCAAACGCCCCATAATGTTCTAAATTCGGTGAACGCCCGATATTCGAGTCGAGCTTGCGTTCGACTCAAACCGCGGGCCGATCCTTATTGCTGACCATGTCCATCCCTTTATGACAACAGTGTACCCATCTTCTGATTACTACTCCCAGCAGAATAATGGACCATGTCACAAAGCTCAAATCATCTCAACACTGGTTTCTTGAACATGACAATGAGGTCAATGTACTCCAATGACCTCCACAGTCAACAGATCTCAACCAATAGAGCACTTTTGGGATGTGCTGGAAAGGTAGAGTCGCATCATGGATGTGCAGTCGACAAATCTGCAGCAACTGAGTGATGCTATCATGTCACTATGGACCAAAACCTCTGAGGAATGTTTCCTACATCTTGTTAGATCTATGCCACGAAGAATTAAGGCTGTTCTGAAGGCAAAAGGGAGGCCAACCTGGTACTAGCAAGTTGTACCTAATAAAGTGGTCGGTGAGTTTAGATAATATTAAATATGGATAATGCAAAAAGCTAATACAGATTAGCAAGTATGCATGCATATTTTTAACTGACAATTGAAGAGTAGATTTATACATTTAAGTTTTCCTTACCTCTGTAACCAAATCCACGTGTTGATTGTGCTTCTGTGGCTACTGACAGGCAGTGAGAAAGCAGTGTTACATTTTTGCTAACAAGTGTGCTGCAACTGCGTGCATTGCACGTAGCTGCGGGACGTTTGCGGCGCTTCCCCACTTGCTTGAATGTGTAGTGTTCAGAGGACTTGCCGCTGATCTCTAAATGTCGGGTAAACTTTGCCACAGGTGTGAGGCAAAACATTATACCGCAACATGCCAACACCTCCATCCACTGCCTATTGCAGCTCAAGGGGGGGGGGGGGGGCAGTTGGTAGGTGGCAAAAACATGCATTTTGGCCACTCCCCAACCACGCATCTAAATGAAGCCTCAGAGTATTTGCATTAAAAATTAAATATCTACTTTAGTTCTGTTTTCAGGTGCCCAATGCTTTTCAAATAACAACTGTTCATTAGTTAGTTCTGATTAGATCTAGACATGTGCAGAGCAAAAAAATTAATTTAGTTTTGTTTCAATTCGTTATTTACGTAAATTTGTTTAGTTAGATGTGTTTCATTCGTTTTTAAAAAAAAGTTTTAAAATCAATTTGGAATAGTTATCAAATTCAAATCATTTTCAAACTCAAATCATTTTTGAATTTGAACAGTTTTCGAATCCAAATAGTTTTCCAATTTCCAAGGAGAATGGGGTGGAGTGGCAAGTGGAGGAATAGAATAGAAAAAGATAGAATACAATAGAGGGGAATATAACAGAAAATGAAAGAATATAATGTGGTGGAGTGGAACACAGCTGTTTTACTCTGTTGTATTTTATTTTTTTGTTTTCTGTTATATTATTTTCTTGTCTATTGTCTTTTTTCTGTTCTACTCCTTTGTTTTCTATTTTATTTTTTCTCTTTGGAAATTGGAAAACTATGCAAATTCGAGGACTTTTCAAATTTGAAAACTATTTGAATTTGAAACCTTTTAGAATTCAAATTTGAAAACTATTAGAATTCGAAAAGTATTTGAAATTGATTTGAGAATTATTCAAATTTGAATTTTTTTTAGTTATTTCAGAATCGTTTAAATTTGGTTCTATTGTAAATTGGAAATTCGAATGTGTCCGAATTTCTGAATTCGTTAGAATTTTAATTCGGAATGAAACAAACCACACATGTCTAATTAGAACAACATTCCTTTTCTCTTCAATATTTTGCTACCTCCACAAGTACTTAACATGAGCCATTTAAATCCTGTTTGTGTAGTCTGGCATGACAACGGAAAACAAAAAATGAACCATAAAACAGGTCATTCCAAACTATACAAGAATAGAGGAAATGTAAGGAATTTTAATATTGCATTGTCAATGACTTTTCCTAATATGATATGAGAAGTAGTAATATAATTAAACGTGTGAGTACAAATGCTAATTCAGAAAGATGTAATAGAAGACGCACTATCTAGGGAAATTTCTAAAATAGTATGGCACTACTAATCCACCAAGATAGAATTTCTGCCTTTCTCCCTGCGGACGTCCAAAGCCAATTTTAATTCTACTCATGGGGTGAGAAAATAATAATCCACTGGAGAGATTATGTGTTCATGAGAGTTACCCTATTAGGATGACTATGAATTTCAATAAGGGTTTTTGAAATGTTCACTGTCTTAATTCAAGGACAGATATCCGCTCAATTGTAAAACAAACATAATGTTAGTGTATTCAGCATACTGTACAGTCATGTCAATATAGCCTGTTTGGTATGCAAAGCTGCACGATACCGCACATACAAAGAGAGAATAATGCAGTACAAATTTACAGAGAATGTGTTATGTATTTAAATTTACCTGCTTTTGCTGCATACTGATGTAGTCCTTGCAATGACCTTTCTTAAAGAGTAACTCTACTTTTGTCGAGCCCCTCTGGGCGATCTATGGATTTTTACAAACTTTATAGTAGAGTCCTAACTTTTGTTGCCTGGCAGTTTGCTCTGTATTTGATTCACTACGTCCTTGGGACACTGAATTTGAATGGGAGGGACTGATTCATTATAATCATCTGGTCGACTTTCAGTGTTCTATTGAGCAATGTTGCAGTGTCTGCATCTCTTAATAAGTATTCAACCCTTGAAGAATATCTTACCACAACAAAAATTCCCATTGCAGAGGATGTCTAAAATCTGACTTGTATCTTACTGCAGACGTCAGGGATAAATAGCAGGAAATTATATTTCTGGGGGACGTTCTGTACACCATCTGTACAAAACACCTCCAGGTTCCCATAGTGTAGTGGCGGCCCAT
This sequence comes from Glandirana rugosa, assembly GCA_018402905.1. Classification (NCBI taxonomy): domain Eukaryota; kingdom Metazoa; phylum Chordata; class Amphibia; order Anura; family Ranidae; genus Glandirana; species Glandirana rugosa. The sequence goes on from BLSH010499691.1 coordinate 56,470, forward strand.
CCTCTAGGGGCGCACAGGAGCCACCCCCCATCCATGCGTCCGGCCCCCTGATCTACATGCAGGGGCACCGGATGCATGGATTCCAATGAAGGGGGGTGTTTTTTTGAAGCATGTGATTAGAGCCAGAGGCTCTAATAGGCTTCAAAAAAGGGTGGTCTCAGGGCGCAGAGAACTGCACTCCAAGCCCACCCAGTTGTGTTACAATAGTGAATGAATATGTATATACTGTTGTAATGCTGAATCTCCTCCCGGCCAATCTGAAAGCGGGTCATGAGATCCATCACCTGATTGGCCAAAAGGAGATCTGATCGGATTGACTGGCTGGAGGAGGGAGAAGATGGAACAGAGCCAACAAGCAGCATGCAGCCCAGAAAGAAGCTGACACTGCCCGCCAAGGGGCCCGGACTGGGGGGGGGGGCACGCCGCTGTGACCTTTGTGACCAGGTGTCAGCAGCATAGGATTGTTTGCTGCCCCCCCAAAAAAAAATCCCCAGCCGCTACTGCCATAGTGTATTGAATGCTACAGCTGCAGATTGAAAAAAAAAGTACATTTTTAATAACATTAATCCCTTGACGCCGATGTAACGCAAATATGCAGCCCCACTGCACTGAGATTTTTGCCGTGGGATAGCATATTTGCGTATCTGCCTTTGTGCTGGGAGAGCACTGCACAGTGCATTTCCAGCATGGAGACCTGGTCTCACCGAGAGCCCGGCCCCATATCTTACGATTAGGACCCGGAACTCCCATTTCCATGTCACCCGATCACCATGGTAGCCTTTGATTGGCTACCACAGTGATCAGTCATTGTGAAGCCCGCCCCTGTGTTTCTCTCTCTTTGAATGGAGAGAAAATATACATTGTATCTTTGTCTCTCCTTGCAGACAGAAAAAAAAGTGTGTGTAAAAAAAATAAAAATAAATATAAAAAAATTAAATTAAAAATAAAGAAAAAATACCTAGATCAAGGTTCGATCTAGATCAGTACCAGGGTTCGTGTTTGGGTCAAGTAAGGGTCAAAAGTCAGGGTCAGTATTTTGGGCAGGATTTTTTTTAACCACTTAAGGACCGGAAGGATTTACCCCCTTAATGACCAGGCCATTTTTTGTGATACGGCACTGCGTCGATTTAACTGACAATTGCGTGGTTGTGGGACGTCCTTTTTTTCCCCACAAATAGAGCTTTCTTTTGGTGGTATTTGCTCACCTCTGCGGTTTTTTATTTTTTGCGCTATAAACAAAAAAAGAGCGCCAATTTTGAAAAAAAAAACTATATTTTTTTACTTTTTGCTACAATAAATATCCAAAAAGAAGTATAAAAAAAAAATGTCTTCCTCAGTTTAGGCCGATATATATTCTGCTACATAGTTTTGGTAGAAAAAAATTTCAATAAACATATATTGATTGGTTTGCGCAAAAGTTATAGCGTCTACAAAATAGGGGATAGATTTATTGCACTTTTATTATTATTTTTTTACTAGTAATGGCAGCGATCTGTGATTTTTAGTGGGACTGCGATATTGCGGCAGACAGAACGGACACTTTTGACACTTTTTTGGGACCAGTGACATTTATACAGCGATCCATGCTATAAAAATGCACTGATTACTGTATAAATGACACTGGCAGGGAAGGGGTTAACACTAGAGGGTGATCAAAGGGATAAATGTGTCCCCTGGGAGGTGTTTCTAACTGTATGGGGGCTGGGCTGACTGGAGCAGGAGAGAGATCGCTGTTCCTAATCACTAGGAACAGACAATCACCCTGAGCTCCCCTGTCAGAATGGGGATCCGCCATGTTTACATTGACAGATCCCCGTTCTGGCTCTGTGTGGAGCGATTGCGGGTGGCCGGTGGACATCGAGCATGTCGGCCACGTGCACGGGCTACAGGGCCACACCGCGGGCGTGCAACTGCCTGCTATATCTATTACACAAAGCGACATACACCTATGGCGATTCAGGTAATAGAGCCAACCTGCTGCAGTATAATGATAGCGGCTGGTCTTTAAACTCTTCAGCCCTGGAAGGATTTACCCCCTTCCTGACTAGAACACTGCGTTATTTTAACTGACAATTGCGCGGTTGTCCGACATTGTACCCAAACAAAATTAACGTCCTTTTTTCCCACAAATATAACTTTCTTTTGGTGGTATTTGATTAGATTGAGTCCCCCCGACCTACAGGCACGCTCGCGGAGCACACAGCAGTCGAGTGCGCGCGCAGCCGGCGTCCCACGCTTGCCCGCAAATGCGCACCCACGACCGACGTACATTGACAGCGGCTTGCGCAGCCGAGCCAACCTGCCACAGTACAACTGCAGTGGCTGGTCGGCAACTGGTTAAGTGGTTAAATTTGTATCAAAATGCAAAATGTGCACTATTGTTTCTGGACTGTACTACGGGTACAAACAACAAATACCATACACATACGGTATATATAGATATTTTTAAGGGGTACAGCATGTTCACTTTTAAAAGTGAATTTTCACTTACTGTAGCTTGGAGAATGTGATGATTGGTGAAGCACTTCTGACTTCAATCTTCAAATCATGTGCACGCAAACATCCTGTTTTTTTTAAACTCTCCTTGCATACGATTGGATGTTTTCTGCAACATGCTCTAATCCTTGAAACCACAGGGTGTCAGTGTTTGTTCACATTTAAGCATCTTCTGCCAGGGAACAGCTATTATTGCCCATCACAGCTAGAATGGCTATGGCACACAAACAAGACTGAGACAACAATCCATCAAGAATTGCTACTGGGCACCAGGCATTTTGGGTCTGGAAGAGCTTGATGTCATCCCTGGGGCCGGACTGTTGGGTTTTGGGCATTGTGAGGTGTAGAACAAGGTGATCTAGAAGGCTCGTCAGGTGGTACCTGCATAGTATCTGGCAGCTGGGGTCACTAGCGGTGAATTCGCTGGGCCGCTGAAAGCTTTAGAAGGCTAGGTAGGTGGCCGCCTGGATGACAAGGCTGGGTAAGAACCCAAATGGGGGAACATGAAAGAATAGACATGGTAGACATGTCCCTGAAGATGGCACTCATGATGGGTAAGTGCTTGCTGTGGGCTGCTGTCTCTGGATGCCACGTGGGATAGATTTGACTGGATGGGCTGCGAACAAGGACGGCTTAGCGGGGTCCTGTAAGGACAAAAAATGCTGGATACCGGCTAAGTAGAACCTGATGGTGTTAAAGAATAGGGCCAGTTGCATGTGGCAGTATGATATAATGGTCAGGACATACTTGATGTCTGTTGCTGCCGCTTGGGGTATGAGGCTAGAAACCTGTCATAGGCATTTCAGGCGGTGTGGTAGGCCTTCAGGGTGTTGTGGGATATTGACTGGTTAATGAGATGGGTTGCACTGTGCAGGTGTTCCTTTAACCCAGCGTCAGCTGCAACCAAGGTGGGATTTGAGAAGTGGTCGGGTTGGCTCCAGATTCCTGCAGAAAGAATGAAGTATAATTAAAGCGGGACAGTGCTTCTGCCCTGACATTATACTTACCCAGGATATGAATGCAGTGTACATTGAAATGATGCTGCAGGGACAATTGCACCAGTCTGCACAGGAAGGACATGATGGCTAGCGATTTGGACCTGCCTTTGTTTATGATTTCAGCCATGGTGTGATTGTCTGTGGCAAAGACCACCGTTTGCCCCATCCAGGTGCAGCCCCAGACCTGAGCCGCTGCCACGATGGAGTAAAATTCAAATAGTGATGATGACTCGCTAAACCCGGGAATCAGGGGGATTTCTGGCGGCCATGGCCCTGCGAACCAGTGATGGCCAAAAATTGCAATGATGCCTGTAGAGTATCCGTGACTACCTGAGGTGATGAAGCTGAACATTGATATACCATTCCAATTTATCAGGAACTCATCCTGCATTGATAAATCTGCTATTGCTGCTGAGTCGAGCCTGAGAATTAGATCAGGGTCTTGTACTTGAGAGAGGAAGACCAAGAGGTGGCAAATAAAGGACCGCCCCTGAGGGACAATCCTCATGGAAAAAATGAGCATCCCTAACAGGGATTGTAGCTGTCTCTTGGTATGCCCTTGGGAGAGGGTGAAGGCATGGATAACTAACCTGATCAGGAACCTTGTCGGAAGGTAGGCTGACTTGCATGGAGTGGGTGTCTAGGATGATACCTAGGAAGGTAATGGACTGTGCCGGGCCTTCTACTTTGTGTTCTGCTATGGGCAGGTTGAGATTGCCAAATACCACTCTTAACCTGTCCAAGTCTGATGGGGCTCACCGTGCCATTCGATCAGCAAGAAGTCATCGAGGTAGTGGATGACTTTCTGACACTGTGCTTGGTGCAACAGGATCCAGCTGAGAGACTGAGCAAAGGTGTCAAACAGCCACGGGCTGCTATTAGAGCCAAAAGTCAATTTGGTGGCGACGTAATACAAACGTTTCCATTAAATGCCATGCCACTGCCAAAGGGATAGCTCAATGGGTAGTAATTTAAATGCATCTGAAATGTCCGCTTTGGACAGCCAAGCTCCTATACCTATGCTAATAATGGCTTGAATGGCTAGGCTGACTGATGCATACTTAAGGAAAAACTCCTTAGTAGGGATTATGGAGTTTAAACTTGGGATGTGAGAACAATGAGGCATTGTCGTACACCAAGCAAGTCCTTGACAAGTCCAATAGGGCTGACTCTCCAGACTGGAAAAGGTGGGTTGGCAAAGGGTCCAGTTCGGACTGCAATAAGGTGTCAATGGCCAACTCGTCTGTGCCAGCTGAAAGGAGGTTCCAGCATTCGTGGGTTGAGTGTGGAATCCTGATGTGAATCCATGTATGAGGAAGATGGCCAGTGAGGGAGTCGGATGTGAGAAAAGTTAAAACCTGAGCCACCCGACATAATATACTTTGCTGCTTGATGATGCACGTGAGTTTGCGCTCTGTGGCATGAGATGCAAAACATGGTGCAGTCGTCATTGGCTGAAATTGCAAGTCCCATAGTTATAATTGTTGCAGATCAATGCACCCCCCCACTGACAGCATAGGTCATCCCAATGTATCCACCTGGGGCATCTGTATGAGGGCCGGCAGGCTCTGTCCTGATACAGAAGTGGAGGGAAAGTTGAGAGGGCATCTAGCACCTGCATTAGAGCACCACTTTGCTGTGTGGGTGGAAACCTGACAGATGGCGCAGAGTGGGGAGCGTAGAACTGCAAAGTGGCGGCAGAAGAGTTCTGTATCAGTAATACTCCAGTTGGTGCTGGCCTGGAACTGCGGCAACCTGGCTGCTGCTTTGGCTGAAAATGAGCGGTGGTAGTTGTAGAATGAAAACCCTCCATATTGTAATCTAGATCCACTATTGAGTGTAGGTATAAGTCCAGCTCTTGCCTCCTGCTGGAGTTGGCTGAACAAAGAACATCCCTAAGCATCCCAAAGGCTAGCACAAAATCGGTGATGGTAAGCTTGCGGTTAAGCCTGGGGTCTCTAGATTTGAGGACCACTGAGACGTCCCCCAGGTATTTGATTTATTCTCAGCCACATTGTGGACTGAAATGAAGAGGGAAGCCAAGTTAACATCTTTGCCGCCAAAGATATCCTTCCTGATGCCGGCTGGGACAAGGTGCGCAGGGAAGATAGTAGTGCAGATCTGCATACCTGCAGGATGGCGACCGGGTCCAGTAGGGCTGCAGCTGGGTGCACTTCCAGGACTCCTACTCTGGCTTTTACATTGGTGACTGCTGCAGACAGCGTAGTCACCATGGAGGGGAGCTGGGCAATAGTCGAGGACCATAGGGATGCCTGGGTGCCGGGCTGAGCTGCCACTGGTGGTGGAAAGACCAGCCTAAAGAGCTCGGCCTTCCAGGCTGTGGTGGGGTAGGAAATACCCCTACGCCGCAGCTCCACTGTGAGCTTGGGTATGGTCCAAGCCCTGTGGGACTGGGTGCTGCCACTCTCTGAACCCACGAAGGGTGACAGAGGGGCAGAGGCCAAGTCATCGCTGCCGGCCTGCGGCATGGCTTTGGCTAAAAGACAAGGAGAGGGGGAATGCATTTGTTAAGATGAGTCATAAAGGTAGGAAGAGACAGAGGAGTTACATATAGAAAAGACAGAAGGAAACAAGAAGTACAGAACAAGGAATGACGGATGCAGTGAAGAAGCCAGTTTGTGTGTGAACGCTGTTGAGTGGAAAACTCAAAAGAGTGCGTGGCAACCGAGGTGAGCCAGGAGGAGCTCGGGTGTCCATCTGTGCTGAGCACAAACATGTGGACCAGAGCCCCAGGGCGTACTGGGGCGAGGAGATGAAGTCTGGTACAGCCTAGGAAAGTAGGAATGTAGGAATGTTGCGATCTTTAGTTTGTGACATGCTTGATCTGCTAACGCTTGCACTGTCAGTAAGCTCGATGTTAAGCGACCTTGTCAGCATATGTGAAGGGTCGCCCTTCAAAAATAGAGTGCAATGCAAAGAAACGTGTGACAGTAATTAACGCCTGATGCGTAGCCTAATCATGTATGTGAAGTGAATGTTTAGTGGAAGGATGCTGAAAGAGAATGTACCCATGTACTACACAGCTGACTCGATGCTCTAGTTTGTGAAGTCCTGGTTGGGGGTTGAAAACTCGGTCGACCGGGAACCTGTGGCAAGATGACATAAAATCCAGATTTTAAAAACCTGAAAACGACCTTACCCACCCCTTGGAAATTGATTGGTGAAGGTGCGAACCCTAAAAAAAAATATATATATATATATACACTTGCAATCAGAAATATTCAACCCCTAAAGAGTTTTAAGGATTTATAAATAAAAATCTTTTCAAAGTGCAGGATTCTGCTTTGGATGGCTTCTTATTCAGTTTAGTGATACATAAAATCAACACAGAAAATGTATGATGTAGTATTTGTGTGTAACAGTAGATTTTGTTAAGATCACCATGTCACAATTATTCAACCCCTATATAATATTGTTGTTTCTAAAGCTTTCTGACAGTTTTTATGGCCTAAAGTGGAGCTGAAACATCATTAAGCCTTTGGCAACTCTATAACGATCCTTCATTTGCTTCAGCTGTGATGCATATATAAACCCCGACCATGAAGGTGTTCAAGGTGAGTTGCAATCATGGGAAAGACAAAGGAGCTTCCACAAAAGCTGAGAGAGGAGATTATTTCATCACATCTGAAGGGCCTTGGGTATAAGAAGATTTCCAAAAGATTTAACATTCCAAGAGACACCATTGGGAGCATTATTGACAGTCTTTCGAAATCTTTGTTGTTATAATATATCCCCAACTTATTAACACTGTACCACTAGAATTGTTTTAGATGACAATGTGTGTTTATGATGTAGTATGTAAAAGACACAACTAAAATACATAGTGATTTGACTTATTCTTCGGTAGGTTTCGTCTT
>BLSH010499691.1:65554-76521 GCA_018402905.1 Glandirana rugosa
GGTAATGATCATTTCTTTTTTTTTTGGGGTTTTTACTTAAGAGTAGTAGGCATTTGCGCTGGTGAAAACGCGTTTGGTTAGTTATTTGCGACTAACGCTAAAAAAATAGCGTTTATACTCCTTCTTATATTTAGCCGGTTTTTGCCACTTTTTTTACAAAAAAATATAAAAAAAAAAACCTAAACATAAGATCGTTTTTCATTCTTTAAACCCAAAAAAACGTTTTAACAGCGAGAAGAAAACAAATATCGCCGCTAGTCTTTACTGCGTCTCCCCTAGTTTATGGTGGTTTTCTTTCGAGATAAACACCCTTTTTTTCCTGCGTTTAAAGCAAACCCATGTTGTAACGTGCTGGTTCTTCCTCATATTTGCGATAAAAAAATCGCAATCAGCGTTTATTGATTGGTTTGCGCAAAAGTGGTCGCGTTTACGGATGATGAGAATTCATTTTTGGGGTTTTTTTTTTCTTTACTAGTAATGGCGGCGATCTGCGATTTTTAGCGGTACTGCGATATTTCAGCGGACATGTCGGACTATTTTGACACTTTTTTGGGACCATTGGCATTTATACAGCGATCAGTATTATAAAAATGCACTGATTAGGTGGGGCGTGGTCTTGCCGCTGCCGAGGATGGAAGCCTAATCACTCGGCTCCGTTCCTCCATCGGGTATTATAGCTGTTCCAGCCAGCAATATCAGCAAACCAGACCCCAAAACGAAGGGGGAAAGAGCGGAAGTGTCACGGAGCATGACTAGGAAGAAAAATCTAGGACAAGGCTCAAGGAGACTCCTAGATTTCTACATGAAAGCCGGACACCAGGGATCCCAAGATGGCGCCGGCCGCGGGCCCGGAAGAGCAGCAGTGACGGACACAGAGTCGCAGCATGGTACAGCTCCGATCCAAGAGCCCATGGAGCTCCCCGCAGCACTTTACCCTGAAGCATCCTCCCCGCAGGGAGATAGAGGTAAGAGAATGGCTGACACTCTCGTTCACTCCCCTGACAAGCAGCCGCCGATTAAGAGGCAGCATGGCGCTTGTAGTCCCACGAATGAAACAGACCCAAATAACACATTGGCAGCCTTCCCCACCTCAGATGGACCTGCAACTCCATGAAAGCCATGCTACTATCCCTGCAGGCTGACTTACATAAAGAGCTGAGAATATCTATCAATCAATTACAAGATAGAGTAAACTCAGCAGAGGATAGACTAGATCACATTGAACAACACCTCATGGAATCAACAAAAGCACATAATACAATGGTGGACATACAGGATGAGCAAGCGGATGCAATTCACTCCCTGCGACTTAAAGTCGCTGATTTAGAGGATAGGTCAAGAAGGAACAATATAAAACTAAGGGGGGTCCCAGAGTCTCTAGACACCCCAGGGATTGTCCCTTACATTCATCAACTGTTCCGGAAATTGATACCTGAATTGCACACCAGAGATATCCTCATCGACAGGGCCCATAGGCTCCACAAACCACAGCACTTACCTCCAGACACACCCAGAGATATTCTAGCTAGGGTGCACTTTTTTCATATTAAGGATGATATCATGAGAGCTGCAAGATCTCATCGCACGCTACCAGCACCCTTTGAAAAAGTAAAACTTTTCAATGATATCTCGGCAGCAACAGCACAAGCCAGAAAGGCGTTTGAACCAATCACTTCGGTATTGATCGAACGTAAAATCCCTTACAAGTGGGGATATCCCGTCAAACTATTCGTGACTTTCCGCAATCAGAACACCACCATAATGTCACCCAAAGAAGGGGTAAAATTATTGCATAATTGGGGGCTGCTCACACGAATCCCCCCTGTAATACCTAATACCAGCCATCAGCCAGGATTCCCAACGCATGGGAACCACGTCCACACAGCGGGGACTAAACCTCCACAAGTATTCATGCCTTTAATATGTTGCAATAAGTAATAAGGCTGGAATTAATCTTTGTGAATCTCATTGTTCCTGATGGAGGAACAGGTGGTCCTCTGTTTTCTGTTAAATCACCCGTCCCACATCATAGGGTGTGCTAAGCACACTGCTGGTTTATAAGTTGATTTTCATATACAGTTTATAATTTGCATTACTGTTTTCTCATTTGTTGTATACGCTGCGCCTTATACCACTGTTAATAGTGAGAGGTAAGCTCTCACTGGAGTGGAATAGGGTATTGTGTGAATTTATTCCTACCCCACCAATAGGGGGCTGACTTTAGACTGACCCGGGAAGAGAGTACGGAAGAGGCCCCATATCAGGGAACACTCCTCTTCTCGCGCACTCGACCCGAGTCCCTCTGAACTAATCATATTGCCTTTTCTTTACCACCAAAAGATACGTATTAGTAAAGTACTCTCAGGTGCCACAACACTTTTCCAGGGGACACACGATGTCCATTTCAATATTAACCGTGAATGCAAAGGGTCTTAACAGTCCCTTTAAGAGATTCCTATTATGGAGAGAGGCCTTATATCACAAAACGGACATACTGTGCGTCCAAGAGACGCACTTTATGAGACTAAATCATCCTACATGTTCACATAAATTCTTCCCACACCAATTTCACGCCACTGCTGATAAGAAAGCAAGAGGGGTTATGATCGCTATTAGATCCACAATTGCATTCTCACTTCGGAAAGTAGAAGCAGATCCCAATGGGAGATTTCTCATACTAGAAGCCACTTTCAATAACCACCCCTTGATCATTGTAAACATATATGCCCCCAACACACACCAAAAACTTTTTTACAACAAACTACAGCGCAAACTACAATCCTTCCCAAAAGATCAAATAGTACTATGTGGGGATTTTAATGATATAATTGATCCCCAATTAGACACTTCCAATACCAATAGACGTAAATCGACTGCCCTAGCAAATTTTGTTTCTCTTGAAGACTGGTGTGATCCCTGGAGATGTCAACATGGCACAGAGAGAGATTATTCATTCTTTTCTCAAACTCAGAGATCATACTCAAGGATTGACCTGTTCCTTACCTCCAAAGTCCTACTGCAAAAGATCACCCACTCTAGCATAGGCCTGATTAAATGATCCGACCATGCACCGGTGGCCATCACAATAGCCCTATCACGGACGTCTCCTAGAGTCACAAGATGGTGTTTGAATCCCTCACTTCTCTTGACCAAGGAGAGCAGGGAACAGGTACAATCCGAAATTCTGAACTTCTTAAAATCAAATGATAACTCTGTCACCAAACAAGCTACCCTTTAGAACGCCCACAAATCTGTTCTGAGGGGAATACTATTGAGGATGGGAGCCCAGGAGAAAAAAAAAGACACCAATTTGTGGAATCCTTAACAGCACAGATCAAAGCCATAGAATTAATTAATAAACGGACACCTTCCCAGTTAAAAACAGACAAACTCAACAAACTAAGAAATGACCTCAGCACTTTCCTCCGAAAAACCCATGGCCACTACCTAAGACGACTACGGCTTACATGGTACTCCCAGGGAAATAAAGGGGGGAAACACCTAGCCCAACAATATAAACGTAGAGAAGCCCAATCAAAAATCCCCTATCTTATAAATGACCAACACAAAAGACTAAGTAATCCCAAAGAGATAGCTGACTGCTTCAGTTCCTTCTATGCCAAGCTCTACAACCTCAGTCAATCCCCAAACGAACCACAGCCCACACAGCAGGCTATCGAGAAATTCCTAAAAAAAACTCACTTTACCAAAACTTTCCCCAGATCAGCTAGAAGACCTTAATTCACCTTTCTCAATAAAAGAGATACAAGATGGAATAAAATCTCTCCCCTCACACAAGGCCCCTGGACCGGATGGGTTCATCAATGAATATTATAAAATATTTTCAGAACAATTAGCCCCCAACCTAACTCTTCTCTTTAATGAATTTCTAGCAACAGGAGACATACCATCAGAAAACCTAGAAGCCACTATCATAACAATTCATAAATCAGGAAAACCCACTCATGACCCTGCCAATTATCGCCCAATTTCACTCCTTAATACAGACCTAAAACTATACACGAAACTTTTAGCCACCCGATTAGCCAGATATATTCCTGACCTGATACACCCGGACCAAGTGGGGTTCATACCCTCTAGACAAGCCTCTGATGGAACAAGGAGGTTCATTGATCTGCTTCACTGGGCTGAACAAAATCAAACGCCTTCTCTGCTGATATCACTTGACACAGAGAAGGCGTTTGATAGAGTAAACTGGGCATACCTAAAGGAGGCCCTAACGGCCTTTGGAATAAAGGGAACGCTTCAGCATGCAATAATGGGCCTCTATTCAGCTCCTAGCGCAAGGGTCCTCACATCAGGAGTAGTCTCGGATCCCTTACAAATCTCTAATGGGACTAGACAAGGGTGCCCCTTGTCCCCCTTGGTGTTTGCACTAGCAATGGAGCCTCTAGCACAAGCAATTAGGGAACACCTTGGCATCCAAGGAATATCGACTGGCCAAACTACACACAAAATAGGCCTATACACCGACGACATAATCATCTGGCTCACAAACCCAATAGGATCCCTCCCGCATCTCTGCGAAACACTTCATGACTTTAGCCAAATTTCTTATTATAAACTGAACACTTCTAAATCAGCCATGCTCCCAGTAGCCATGCAGCCACAAATGAAATCTGAGGTTGAATCCATCACCCCTTTCTCCTGGGCTCCGAACTCATCTCTTTCATACTTAGGCATCCAATTAATCTCCCCCTCATCTACCCTCCTCAGATTAAACCTCGCCCTCCTGGAACAAAAATTACTTGGGCTAGTCAAAGACCTACTGAAGGGTAGCGCTTCATGGGCAGGAAGGATAGTCCTCTCCAAGATGTTTCTATTACCCCACATTTTATACATCTTTAGGACGTTACCACTACCAATTCTGAAAACAGACATTAAGAGAATACAATCGATCTTGAACAAATTTGTGTGGGCAGCACGAAAACCCCGCTTCAAATCTCACATACTACTCACTCCCAAAAATCACGCGGGATTGGGAGTGCCAGATCTTTAAGCCTATTACAAGGCAACTATAATTGATCAGCTAAAAAAAATTATGGGATATGAACTCACAAGCACCTTGGACCCTGATTGAAGCCCACGCCATGGGGCATAAACCAAATCTCTTCCTAGCAGCCCTATGGATGGGTCTCACCCCGAATCGACTTCCCCTGCCAACCCTAAATGGTGCTACTAAAGTATGGAAATCAATAACCCAATCCCCATCAGGGATAAATCAACAAGCTCTCTTTAATCTCCCACTAGAAGCTTTGCAAGTGTTATCTCCAGACCTACCAACTCATAAGTGGTACTCAAAGGGAATTACAAAAATTGGGAACCTCTTTCATATGCAACGACTAACAACATTTCAACATCTAAAAGACCAATTTCACATCAGTAACAGAGACTTTTTCCTATATCTCAGAATACGTCACATCCTCTCAAACATCCCAACAACCACGAACCGAATCTCGATTGAGATTTTGAACTTCTTCCAATGCTCGAACCCCAGGACCAAGGGGGTCTCCTCCATATATAACTCCCTCCAAAACCAGTCACAGGACAGTTATCCTACATCGTTTCAACACTGGAATACAATTCTTCAAATACAAGCGACTACACCCACATGGAGGAACACAATCCAATACCTCCTGCAAAACTCCAAAAACATATCCCATTGGGAAAACCTTATGAAAATCCTTCACAGATGGTACTATACCCCAACAAAGTTATCAAAGATTTCCCCCAGCCATTCCAGCAAATGCTGGAGGAACTGTAACAAGGAAGGAAACCTACTCCATATCTGGTGGAACTGCCCACATATAAGAAATACATGGACAGATGTTAAAAAACTACTACAGGATGTTACTAAAGCAAATAATGACCTCTCTCCCCAGATGGCGCTCTTCGGCCTCGACATCACGAGCTGGCCAGCAACTAGTCACTCAACAGTAACTCATATTTTAATTGCCACTAGAGTAGCCATAGCTAGACATTGGCTACAAGTAGAAACACTCACAATTGGAGAAATAGTCAGGATAATTAATGAAAATGCACTGATGGAATATCTGTTTGCAAAAAAGAACCTAACCACACATAAATACCACAGACAATGGAAGCATTGGCTAGATAGTCCCAGGAATTCGCTCCACATTGATCTTTAGAAACTACTCATCACATACTTCTGATCATATCTGACAGTATCGCAATTGAATTAGCTCATGACTAAGGCGGAGGAGCGCTCTCTGGATTACTCCCAAACAATTTAAAAGTTTTGGTACTTTATATGTTAAAGGGAAAAGTCCTCGGACCTTCCCCTAATCATTTCTACTGTACTCTCATCTCTCCCCTCTGAACACTTCAACCTCCTTTCTCCCCCACTTTACCACAAACTCTCACTTACTCTATTCCTTCATAAGTCAGGCCACTGTAGAGAAAAGATAGTCATGCTATTACATTGTTGAATCTGATGTTATATGTACATTTGGTTTGAGCCAGTATTGGCATCTCATGTTTGTAACTACCTTCAGTTTCTTTTCAATAAAGTCTTGAAAAAAAAAAAAATGCACTGATTACTGTGTAAATGCCATTGGCAGTGAAGGGGTTAACCTGCAGGGGGCGCTCTAAGGGTTAAATATGTTCCCTGGGCGTGTTCTAACTGTGGGGGGGACTGCCCTAGCTGGGGAAGGGAAGTGGTCACAGCCTTCGTATACAGGAAGGCTGTGATCACAGCCCTTCCCCCTCACACAGAACGGAGGTCCGTGTTTACATACACGGACCTCCGTTCCTTCGCTCCGGGGGGGCCATCGCGGGTAGCCGGCGGCAATCGAAGCCACCGCTCCCTGGCCCTCCCTGAACACAGTGAGCGCGCGGGCGCGCCTCCAGCGGCGCGCGCGCTCACTAGGCTCGTGAGCGCGGCCGCCATCGTATGACGGCGATTTGCGCTCACGAGCCACCTTGCCGCCGTCAATTGCCGATCGGCGGTCGGCAAGGGGTTAAAATCACGTCTGTAATGTATTGCCGGTTCCCGGCAATATACAAAAAAATCGTTGAAAAAAGTGCGTGAGGTTCCCCCTACAAACCAGACCCTTATCCAAGCATGCAGCCCTGGCCGGTTAGGATGGGGGGGACGAGCGTGCGCCCCCCCTCCTGAACCGTACCAGGCTACATGCCCTCAACATGGGGAGTATGGGTGCTTTGGGGGAGGGGGGGCTGAGCCCCCCCACCTCAAAGCACGTTGTCCCCATGTTGATGGGGACAAGAGCCTCTTCCCCACAAGCCTGTCCGGTGCTTGTGGGGGTCTGCGGGCGGGGGGCTTATCAGAATCTGGAAGCCCCTTTAATAAGGGGGCCCCCAGATCCCGCCCCCCCATGTGAATAGATATGGGGTACCCCCATTGTACCCCTACCCATTCATCAAAAAGGGAGTGTAGTGTTACAAAAAACAAGAGGCGGTTTTTGACAAGTCCTTTATTGTGTAAAATAGCTATTTTCTTCTTTCTTCCTCCATCTTCTCCTGGCCCGGTCCTTCTTCTGGTCTTCTGCTTCTTCTTTTAGTCTTCTTGCTTCCTCTCTTCATCTTCAATCTTTACCTTCATCTTCTTCTTCTTTCACCGCCGCCGCTCTCTCTGCTGCTGCAGCCCGGCCCCTGCGTGTCTCCCAGAATGGCGGTCTTCACAATGACAGTTCTTGTATTAGAAGCGGCTGGGCCACCCCGTGACGTAAATGGGTGACCCGCCCCCTCTGATAGCGCATGATTCACTCGGTTCACTTGGTTATGTCACTGGGTGGCCCCGCCCCTTCTTATAAAAGAACTGTCATTGTGAAGACCGCCCATTCTGGGAGACGCGCAGGGGCCGGGCCGCAGCAGTGGGGACAGTAGCGGCGGTAAAGGAAGAAGGAAGAAGAAGATGAAGATTAAAGACAAAGAGAGGAAGCAAGAAGACTAAAAGAAGAAGCAGAATACCAGAAGAAGGACCGGGCCAGGAGAAGATGGAGGAAGAAAGAAGAAAGAAGAAAAGAGCTATTTTACACAATAAAGCACTTGTCAAAAACTGCCTCTTGTTTTTTTTACCACTACACTCCTTTTTTGGTGAATGGGTAGGGGTACAATGTACCCCATACCTATTCACATAGGGGGGCAGTCAGCATCTGCGGGCCACCTTATTAAAGGGGGCTTCCAGATTCTGATAAGCCCCCTGCCCGCAGACCCCCACAACCACTGGCTGCGCAAATACTGTGTGACAAAAAGTATTGCAAGGATCGCCATTTTATTCTCTAGGGTGTTTGAAAAAAATATATATAATGTTTGGGGGTTCTAAGTAATTTTCTATAAAAAAAAAAATATTTTAACTTGTAAACAACAAATTTAAAAAAGGGCTCTGGGGGTTAAGGGGTTAAAAACTGTATATATTTTAAAACACCACATCAAGTGTACTATATACCGTACGTACATCTCCAAATTCACTATAATGCACTGATATATAGTGTACACTCAATACGCTGTGTGTATATGTATATGTTGGTCATGTGCATGCTTTGGCCAATCAGCGGGCGGCATTCCGCTGTCATTTGAATGCATTATGGGGCGTGCAAAGTTCCCGCAAATGCCCCATAATGTTTAGAAAAACCCGAACAAACGAACACCCGATGTTTGAGTCGAACGTGAGTTTGACTCGAATCGGGAGCTCATCCCTAGTAGGAATGACTGATCGCTTCAATCATATGAATGGATGGTTTTAGTAACGACTGGTAACTTGTGGCAGGGGACTATGAGATAGAGCCGAGCTGCCAGATGCTGTGTGATAAACGACTTTGTGTTGTGTGAATCCGGGTATTTGAATCGTTATGCCACCAAGGCGACTAGATTCAGATCAGGCGGTGGAGTGCGCAAAATGGGTTGATTCGAATCGTTGTGCCGCAGATGCGACTAGATTCGAACCGGCCTGTTGTGTGTACGAATGGACCCGCTACAAATTGTTATGCCACCAATGCACCTGGATTCAAATCGGGGTGAGGGATATACAGATGCATGGTACAATGGTTTGTAGCGAGACTAGTTCTGGAATGTGCGAATGGTTAGTAACCTACAACATGGTGGGGAACAATAAGGCAGAGCAATCTGTTAACATACGGTAACAGAATTACGCAGGGCTTTTTTTCTCAGAAAATAGGTACAGGAACATTCCCCTTCTGAGTCCCCCTTGTCTTCACCCCCTACCCACCTCTGTGCACCATCCCTTGGTTCCACCCCCTGCCCACCTCCCAGTATTACCCCTAATATAATTTTGTGGTGTTTAATAATATGTATGGGATTTGTTCTTGTCTAGTAACAAGAAAAGCAGTAAAATAGATTCCCCAGCAACAATGGACCTCACCCCAGCAACAATAGGACCCCCCAGCAACAATAGATCCCCCTCAGTAACAACAGACCTCATCCCAACAACAATAGACCCCACCCCAGCAAAAATAGTTTCCCCACACAACAATAGACCCCCCTACAGCAACAAAGGACCAACCACAACAAAATACCACCCCCAGCAACAAAAGACTCACCCCAACAACATTAGATCCCCAGCAGCAACAACAGATGTCTTGACAGCCAGCATAAGTAGACCCTTTCACAGTCAGCATCAATAGAGCTCTCCCTCAACAGTAGATCCCTCTCAGCAACATAAGGCCCCCAGAAACGCTAGATCCTCCACCAGCAACAATAGACCTTCACACAAAAACAGATCCCCACCAGTGACAACAGATCCCCCAGCAGCCAGCATCAATATACCCTCAAGCACACCCCAAACCCCTTGCTATTACATACATTACATACATTGTATTACATACGTGGTGGGGAAACAACAAGGCAGAGGAGTCTGCGAACATACAGTAACAAAAATTATGAATGGGAACATTACGAACCAACAGTCTCACAAACAAGCAGTGAGCTGGCAGAGTTGGCCTGGTGATGTATATTGCACACTGGAACCGACAAACACCACAGGGGAGTGAGTGGTCTGTTTATATACCCCCTGGGCTCCTCCCATAAATTCAGGCCAGCATACTTCTTATATATAAAATACATGTATAACCAGTTCAGATCCATTTTCACTTTACTACTACAGGGCAGCACCTGTGCGCCGGATCACGTATCCGGCTCTTTCAGGTAGGGGGCATGCATGCGCACCATGCGTGGTTTGCACTTGCTGTGATCACACAAAGCGGGAGCCCAGCAGCAAGTACTGTGGACTTGATGTCCACCAGCACCCACCGATCATCCAGCAGAGAGGCAGAATGGTGGTCTGCTTATGTAAACAAGGCAATTGCCATTCTGACAGGAGGGAAGGCATGGATTCTGTGTCTCTGCAAGGCAGGGACTAAGATCCATGTCTTCCCCTAGTACAAGCACCTCCCACAGCTTAGTAAAACACGTGCTAGGCACACAGTTAACCCTTTGATCGCCCCCGATGTTAATCCCTTCCCAGACAGAGTCATTAGTACAGTGACAGTGCATATTTTTTAACACAGATCACTGTATTAGTGTCACTAATCCCCAAAAAGTGTCAGTTAGTGTCAAAATGTCTGCCATAATATTGCAATCCCACTATAAGACATTGATCACCATCATTACTAGTAAAAAAATAAACAGAAATATCCCATAGTTTGTAGATGCTATAACATTTGCACAACCAATCAATATACACTTATTGGGATTTTTACTAAAAATATGTAGCAGAATACATATTGGCCTACATTTATGAAGAAATTCGATTTTTCAATGTTTTTATTGGATATGTTTCATAGCAGAAAGTGTTTTTTTTTTTTTTTCAAAATTGTCGGCTTTTTTTGTGATCAAATACCACTAGAAAGCACTATTTGTAATACATAATTACATAGTTACATAGTTAGTCAGGTTGAAAAAAGACACAAGTCCATCCAGTTCAACCAAAAAAAAAAAAAAAACATTTA
>BLSH010499691.1:97749-117069 GCA_018402905.1 Glandirana rugosa
GTGGTGACGGAAGTGTCTACGGTCCTTTACCTTTGGTTTTAGCCATTAGTTTTATATTTTGTTTTAGAATTCTTTCACCACACTCCGTTAAAGTGTAGTCGTAATCTCTACGTACGACTACACTTAAAATCTCTTCCCCCTTTCAGGTAAAATCGGGTGAAAGACACTCGAGTCCGATAATCCCTGGTCGGGAGACCCTTTCCTCAACACGGTAATACGTTCGGCACTAGTCCCTCTCTCGTAGGTACTACTGTGTATTGATCCGATTACCGTGGATATATTTACCGTGTATGACATATAAACAATTTTTCTTTATTATTTTCACCACATAGTTCCCCACGGATCCGAGTTCCTACCAATACTTCACTGTTGAGACTTGAGCCTAGGCACCCCTTGATACACCACTTTTATTATTTCTTTTTAACAAATATACAGTATGTGCCATTTATATAGGTGCCATTAGCCTAGTTATGTGTCATCATGGATGCTCTCTCCCTGATCACGGCTTGCATAATGGCACAACTCCTTTCCCAGAGGGCTGGTCCCTAATAGCCTGAGCTCACAGAAAGTGGGCTAAAATGGACTTTCCCCCTTCTCTAAAATTCACATCAGCATGCATCTCTAATGCTGATGTGAAATTGCCTCACACCACTTTCTTAAGATTTTGTTTTATATTTTGATTACCGATTTTGGTTTCCATTTCCTGGCATCTGTGAAGGCAGTGGTGATGTAACCCCATGCACACAAATACTCCCTGGAAAGATCATGTCACCATTGCCTTCAGGGAAATCTTGTACCTAAACTATTGTCATACTGGACATGTGTGACAAGAAGCACATCATGTGCCTCATTTTGTGCATGGGCTGTACAAAATTACATTCATTTGCTGGTGAAAAAAAACCCTTGAAATATTGCAAAATCTTGGGGGAAGGTTTTTTTCTCTTTTTTTATCTTTGTTTTTAACAGATGCATCTAATGTTGTATGGCACATCGCATCATGCACTTCATCTCTCACATGCACAGTATGACAGAATCCTGAAGTACATTTTCAAAATGGCACCAGGGGAGTGATGGGCCAGACAGCACAGAAGCAGAATGAAAACTATTATCAATGAAGAAAAAGTCACATGGACATAGGTAAGCATACTTGTTTATTTTCCCCTTGTACATATTATTGGCAGTTTTATAGAGGAGCTTGAGGTGTGTTGGGTAGGTACAGCATGATGTGGTAGGCACTGATTTGCTTGTTATTGCTTTGAAACAGTAGAAAAACAGCACAAACAGGCCCAACAGCACCTATGCAATGGGTTGACAGTGGTCAGAAAACTCAGGGATGCTGACAGCGTCTGCCATGAGAAGTGAAGTGCACCCTGGCCGGTATGACCCAAATGGGAAGTTTCCTGAAGAGGTAGCCCCTACTCTCTACTCCACCAGAACCTTTTTCTGTGGTTGCCTCTGTCCCTGTCACACAGGGAACCTGTCCCTAACCTATCCACTCGCATAAAGCTCTCCAAGCCCAGTGGTCAGAATCCTAATTAGACACTGCTTGATCTAATATGGCCATCACGGTCACAAGGGGCATGTGCATCCAACGGGATCACTGCCCGAGTGACCTAGGAAATCATATAGAAACACATACTTCCTCTCCCATCTGCATTGCCGCTGTGGTCAAGCACCACCTGCAGCAGAGAATATACAATGCACCTGCCTACAGGGGAAAGTCCTCTTAGTTACATAGTTTGGTTGAAAGAAAAGACACAGGTCCATCTAATTCAACCAACAGAAATAAAAGAAAACTTCAAAGCAGTTTTAAAGGCTGAATGTTTTTTACCTTTGCGCATTCTATGCATGAAGATAAAAAACCTTCAGTGTGCAACTCCCCCTCATACTTACTTAAGCCCAAACTCAATAAGCAATGTGCACGAGACCCAAGGCTCTCCCGGGTCTCTCCCTCCTGATTGGCTGAGATGCAGCAGCAGGAGTCTTTGGCTTCCACTGCTGTCAGTGGCAGGAGCAGGAGGTGGGGCTGAGCCGTGCTATCTGTGTCTTATGGATGCAAAGAACTGTCTCAGGAGCAAGCACGCATGAGAGGCTTGCTATGGGGGCACTCAGCAAAGGGGAGGGGCCTAGCAGTGGACCTGAAAAGAGGAGGATCAGGGCTGCTCTGTGCAAACCACTGCACAGAGCAGGTAAGTATGACATGTTTGATTTTTTTTTTAATAAAAATGTTTCATTTACATAATTACATAGTTAGTCAGGTTGAAAAAAAGACACAAGTTCATCTACAGTAGTTCAACCTATAAAAAGGGAAAAAAATCATATAATCCCATATACACAATCCTATACCCACAGTTGATCCAAAGTAAGGCAAAAAAACCCCCAGAAAAACTGATTTAATTTGCTCCAGCAGGGGAAAACATTTCTTCCTGATCCCCCGAGAGGCAATCAGATATTCCCTGGATCAACTTTACCTATAAATATTAGTATCCAGTAACTTTACAATCACTTTAAATGGTGTTGAACCCTATTTAACATAGAAGAGGAACATTACCGGATTGCAGAGTAGCAAGTCTTTGGAGGATAGCACCGGAAACAGGGCAAAAGCAGCTTTTCTCTATTTGAAATTAAAAGAAAGAAAGCACAAACTGAAGTTCAGCTTTTTACCAAGTCAAGACTCCTTTTTTTCATTTTAGGGTGGAACACCCCTTAAAAACAAGGCATAAAAGGGAGCTTTGCCAAAGACCCATGGTTCTGAATTATTCTATAAACAGAAAAATCTGTAGGATTGTGTGAGTGGAATGCTAACTTATTAAACTGTTTCAAGGATTAAATATTAAAAAAGATTCTATGCAAATCTGGGGCTTGGAGATTTGAGCTGCACATATGAGAGGAAAATATGCTGCTGTATGTATTTTCAAACGTAGTAGTTATTTTCCAGATTGAGCGTATTTTGTCTGGACTTTGTATCGCTGTGTTATTACTTGTATATTCACCTCATGAGGCACACAAATGTTAAAGGAAACAAGCCAGGCATACTAATGAAATTGATCAGTGTTTCAATGCTGCTGAGGCTGACACAAAGAATCATATACTAATTTGCAACCTGACATGGCCTCACCGCTAGTGTCTTTATAAGGGGGAACTAAAAAAATAATCTGCATGTCAAAACAAATATCTTTAGGAAAGCCTGAGAAGAAGTATTTGATCTTTGTGCCTATCCATTTGTTATGATAAATATGGCAAGTCGAGTTCTGCTTGTCTTTGGAGATACACATAATCATATACTGTAATCTGGTCTCTTGGCTTGTCAGCAGCTGCTAGGTGGTCAACAGGAGGATAGCTAGCTGCTTTGTACTTGCTACAGTGCAATATTAAAAACAGGGCTCAAAATTGTAAGTCCTGAGCTACTAGCCAGGCCTTAAGGGTTACTAGCCACCAGTGGCCCCACCCAACCTCTACCATGTCCCGCCCCTATACACGCCCTCATAAATTCCCATGAAATTACACTTGAATGTTTTATGCAGAATTAAGTTACACAAATAAATGTGAACAACAACTTTATCAGTGCAGCCTCCCCCATGCCCATCAGTGCAGCCTCACCCATACCCATCAATGCAGCCTCACCCATGCCCATCAATGCAGCCTCACCCATGCCCAACATTTGCAGCCTCACCCATGCCCATCAATGCAGCCTCACCCATGCCCATCAATGCAGCCTAACCATGCCCCTGTGCCCATCAATGCAGCCTCACCTGTGCCCATCAACGCACCCTAACCAGCGCCCATCAATGTGGCCTCACCTTTGCCCATCATTGTGGCGTGACCTGTGTCCATCTTTGCAGCCTCACTGTGTCCATCTTTGCAGCCTCTCTATGTCCATCTTTGCAGTCTCAGTGTGGAAAATATGCCGCCCAAAAGATGCGGCTTGCAGGAGACTTTTTACCGTCCTGCAAGTGCACCGCCCCAGTGTGAAAACACACAGGCTTTCACACTGGGGTGCATTAGGAGACAGTTTAGAGGCACTTTAGAGGTACTGTTTTTTTTGTGAAAAAACGCCTGTAAAGCATTTTACATTAGAGTTGCATTCCGCTCAGCTCTTCGTCACACATAAATCCCACCCTCCTGACCCACACCTGTGACAGACAGAACACCAGTTCCAATGCTAGGGTGTGTTCTGTCTGTCACAGGCATAGGTCAGGAGGGAGGGATCTATGTGTGACGTGATGTTGTACAGCAATTTACAACAGAAACAGTTACAACGGGCAACCCCCGCTCTTTAATCAACCAAGGAATCCACTTCCTCTCTTCCACGGTGCTCTCTTCTCTAGGATGATCCGGTCACCGGCCGCCCTCTCTTCCTCCACGCGCTCTTCTCCATTAACCCTGGCAGCCAGCAGTTCTCGTCTCCCCTCTCTCCCAAGCAGCCCAGCTCTTCGCCAGCACTCATTTTTTTTAACAACAGATTTATCCAATAAAGCCCATCTTCAAGAGAATGTTTATATAATAATAATAAAACACTTTATTTTATATAGCACCTTTAAAGGTGGCTTCTCAAAGCGCTTTACAAGGAAAACACAAGAAATACAGAGGGTAACAGGAAATACACAGGCTAAAACACAAGAAATACACAGGATAACCTAACATAAGGGATAAAGGGACAATTAAGTTTTTAGATTTGATTTGAATGAGTTTAGAGAAGAGGACTATCGGACATTCTTAGGAAGTGGATTCCATAGCTTTGGAGCATAGCAGGAGAAGACTCTGTCCCGCATTGAGTATAGGTGAGTAAGGGGGACACACAGTAGACCAAAATTTGAGGAGCGGAGGTTATGAGGGGGGGAGTAAGTTGAAAAAAGTTCAGAGAGATAATGAGGTGCTAAGTCATGAAGAGCTTTGTAGGTGAGCAAGAGGATCTTAAAGTCTATGCAAAAACCTGATGGCCAGTGCAATGACTCCAGGATAGGGGTAATATGATCACCTAGTCGGGATTATGGCTGCAGAATTTTGAACATATTGGAGCCGATTTATGATGGATTTAGGTACACCAGCAAGTAGAGCATTGCAGTAGTCAAGTCAGGAGAACACAAATGTATGGATCAGCTACAGTGTATGATAGCATGGGACACAGCCGAGCAATGTTTCTCAAGTGGAAAAAAGATGTTCTGACAACATTTTGTACATGTGGCTCAAAGGTTAGACTAGCATCAAATATCACCCCTAGATTTTTCAGTTTGGACTGAAGCTCAAGTACAGTGCCATCTATAGATAAGCTATTTGGACTAGCCTTACGTAATTGATGGGGGAGGGGTGCCAATAAGCATGACTTCAGTCTTGTCACAGTTTAATCGAAGGAAATTATGGGCCATCCAAGTTTTTATATCACTAATACAGTTAGATAGGAGAGAAGCAGCCAAAGTAGAATCTGGTTTAGTGTGGATGTATATCTGAGTGTCATCAGCATAGAAGTGATACTTGAGCCCATGTGATCTAAGCAGTTGGCCAAGTGGAAACATGTATATGCTAAAAAGTAAGGGACCCAAGATTGAGCCCTGAGGAACACCGTACTTGACTGGGCCAGATTCAGACTTGAATCCACCAAGACAAAGTGACAGCGATCAGTGAGATATGACTTAATCAATTTCAGAGCCAATTCTGAGACTCAAAATATGGTTTCAGGGTGAGAGAGTAATAGTTTGTGGTCTACAGTATCAAAGGCAGAACTAAGATCTAGTAGAATAAGAATAGTCAGTGACTCGGAATCAGAGGCTAACAGATGGTCGTTAGTGATTTTGACCAAGGTGGTTTCTGTGCTGTGTAGCTGCCTAAAACCAGATTGGAGCGGTTCAAATAGATTATTTAAAGTTAGGTGATTACGTAACTGAGATGTCACAGCCCGCTCGAGGATCTTGGAAAGGAAGGGTAAGTTAGATATTGGGTGAAAATTGTTTCAATTGTCCAGAGCCATGTTGGGTTTTTTGGTACCGGGGTGATAGCAGCAGTTTTGAGGATTGTTGGTACAAAACCAGTGCTAAGGGAGTCATTTATGATATTGAGGATAATGGGGCATAGAAAACTAAAACAAGATTTAAATAAGTGGGTGGGAATAGGGTCAAGTATGCAGGTGAAGGATTTCATATTAGAGACCAATTTAGTTAGAGATGAAGAGTCAAGTACAGAGAAGTTGGAGAGAGAGGAGCCAGTCAAGCTAGGTGGGTCAGGAAGTGATGTGGATAAAACATGTGGTGTGGTAAGAATTTGGTGTCTTATTTTATCAATTTTTGAGGAGAAATAATCTAGGAATGTGTTACAGAGCTGTGTTGAAGCAGGTAGTTTGGGGGGTCTTTGATGTTTTAATAATCTGTCGATGGGGTAAAAAAGTTGTCTAGGGTTGCTAAGATTTTTTTCTATAGCATGTGACAAAAATCTGATCTAGCAGTCTAAAGTTTACACTTATAGACACACAAATAGTCTTTCCATGCAGGATAATGGACAGTCAAGCCGGATCTACGCCAATTTCTCTCCAGTCTTCATGAGACTGCTTTCATAGAGCGAAGGTGAGAATTATATCATGGAGTCAGACGGGAGAATGGGATGGTTCGAGTTTTTAATGGAGCATAGTTATCAAGGGAAGATAAAAGAGCTTGATTAAGGGCATTTATTTTGTCAACAAGGGTGTCAAAAGGGGAGATGTAGGTTAGAGAGGAAATAACAGAATTAGCAAATTTGGGCTGGTCAATAGAAGTCCAGTTTCAATAATTTACAGATCGAGACATGAAGGTGTTAGAAATTGCTAATTCCAGATTGAAAAGAATAGCCAGATGGTCAGACAAACCTGGGTCATGGGAGAGCAGTCAGAGACAAAATCCCCAAGTATAACAATACTTTTAAAACTAAGGCATAAAAATGACAGCAGATCCGCAAAGTCACCTAAAAAAATCTCTACAAGGCTTTTATGGACAATAAACTGTAGCAATAACAGATGAGTGGGGAACACAGACTTTGAGAGCAATACATTCAAACAAGGAGAAAGAGGGTACATTTACAGGGGATAAAGTGTACAGCAGGATGTAAATAACAATTATACCTCCACTTTTAGCCAAGAGACGTGGGAGGTCAAACAAATCATACCCCGGAGGGTTGAGTTGGTTGAAAAGGAGCAGCAAGAGGCAGGTTTTTAAGCAGCGGTCCAGTGCAGGGCAATCAAAGAGATCGAGCTGGGGCAGGTTGTGAAGCAGTGGTCCAGTGCAGGGTGATGAAAAAGATCTGGGAAAATTCGGATGGTCCGTCAGCAGCAAACTAGGGCAGGATGTGAGGCAGGAGGCAGACTAACAATCCCAGAGAACCGAGAGATCAGAGAAATCAATCCAGGGGATCTAAAAACCTGATAAATCACTCCTATAATCAGAAAAAGGAGGAATTAGTGTCAAAAGTATCATGAATAAATGTCCACTTAGGTATCCCAACACCATGTGAATCCTGTTTCTCAATGTAAGTGATTGGTCCACCCGTGCTCATCCAAAAAGTGAATGTGGAAACTCACCAAAAAGTTTTGAACCCTTTTTACAGGAAGGTCAAAACCAGCATGTTCCCAAATCCTGGGGTGTTCTGAGACTCCACTCCTCTCCACTAGAGGGATATGGCCAGGTGCTACAATGTCACGTTCCCTGTTAAAATGTTAAAAAAGTTAAAATATTGCTCAAAGTTTGATTGAAATAGCTTTTGATTTCAGTAAATATGATGCAAACACAACAAGACAATTTTCAGTTCTTTACAACCTATAAAGTGTTTTGAAACGTACTGTGCGTAATAATTTGGAACAGTGCATTGTAAGTTTTTTATTTTGAAAAAAAATACTGTTATCATTAGGAGGTTCGAATAAAATTTGAATTGTACTCTTAATAGTTGATAACATGAGAATTATGCTGAATGCTGATTACATCAATTATTTAGGTAAATGAGAAAAATATCATTGGCATAATAATTTGGAACAGGGTGTAAAATTCAGCTTCAAAGCGGAACTAAATCCATTGATTTAACCGTTTCAAAAACAGTTACATTCTCGGGCAAGTGCCAGGAGTGCAACTGTCACATTGGTTGTGCTCTCAACCAAATTGTCAAACTATCAAATGGCTTAACTGATCACATGTGCAGCATCATGGCAGTTGAAGATCAAATAGAGGCCAAGATGGCAGCTTCCTTGGCTGAAAATGTTACAAGAATTTAGTTCGGCTTTAAGGACCAAATGGTAAATGTCCATAATATCCAGCAGCAACGTGGGCATCCATAGAAAGACCCTCCCATTCTGGAGTACAGAAAAAAAGACATTGTTTATCCATGGATTCAGATAAGTATTTTGAGCCAATTATTTTTTTTTTCTTTTTAACCTACTGTGGCTGTTAGCTAGAGGGCAATGAGGGAAGGGGTGAGGTTTAGAGGAGGGTTACTAGGGTTGACCCTTAGGGCTCGTTCACACGTGTGTTTATTATGAAAACACTCATTAATGAGCCTATAGCATTTGTGACATGTTTTTGATACTTTTTGTTGTGTTTTTGAAAAGTTGAAAAAGCATCAAGAATGCTTGTTAAATGCCCGTGAAAGTCTTGTTATTCTAGGAGGAAGTGCTTAAAGAGCAAATAATGTGGAGGAAATTATATATTTTGAGACGTGGATAGTTTGTGGTGTGATAGCAGACATTTTTGTTAATTTCTTGCAAGATTTGTATATTTTGATCTTTGTGACACAGTAGGCTTGGCCCAGCTCAAAATGATCAAGAACAGAATGGTCCAGCGGAAAAAGAGGAGGGTGTTGTGCTGGTTTTGGGTGCATCCTATAGTCTTGCAGAAAATTTCCAAGTGTCATTTCCATACTCTTTACCACAAATTGTTACCACACAACTGCTCTGTACAAACTGGAAGTGTCTGGAGCTGTTCTACATACATAGTTAGTCAGGTTGAAAGAATACACAAGTCCATTAAGTTCAACCAATGAAGAAAAAAAAAATCATACAATCCTGTATACACTATCCTATACACACAGTTGATCCAGAGGATGGCAAAAAAGCCCAGCAAAGCATGATCCATTTTGCTAGAGCAGGGGAAACAAATTCCTTCCTGATCCCCAAGAGGTAATTGGGTATTCCCTGGATTAACTTTATATATAGATGTTAGTATCCAGTTATTTTATGTACATTAAGGAAAGAATCCAGGTTTTTTTAAAGCAGTCTACCGAGCTGGACAGAACCACCTCTGGAGGGACTCTATTCCACATTTTCACAGCTCTTACTGTGAAGAAACCTTCCGTATTTGGAGATGAAATCTCTTTTCCTCCAGATGTAAAGAGTGCCCCCTTGTCCTCTGTGATGATCTTAAAGTGAATAACTCACCAAGTTCATTATATTGACTACCTACAGTATGTATTTGTACATGTTGATCATATCCCTCCTTAATCTCCTTTTCTCCAGAGAGAATAAATTCAGTTCCTCTAATATTTCCTATCAGTTTGGTTGCCCTTCTCTGCACTTTCTTCAGTTCCCTGAGATCCTTTTTAAGAACTGGTGCCCAAAACTGAAGAGCATATTCTAGATGAGGTGTTACTAATGATTTGTACAGGGGCAAATTGCATCTTTCTCTCTGGAGTCCATATCTCTCTTTAATACAAGAAAGGACTTTGCTTGCTTTGGAAACTGCAGCTTGGCATTGCATACTGTTATTAAGCTTACGATCTGCCAGAACACCCAGATCCTGCTCCACCATTCATTCCCCCAATTGTACTCCCCCTATGTATGATACATGCATATTCTTAGCCCCCAAGTGCATAACCACTTCAGCCCCGGAAGGATTTATCCCTTCCTGACCAGAGCTCTTTTTGCAATTCGGCACTGTGTCGCTTTAACTGACAATTGCGCGGTTGTGCAATGTTGTACTCGAACAAAATTGACGTCTTTTTTCCCAAAAATAAAGTTTTCTTTTGGTGTTATTTGATCATCTCTGTGTTTTTTATTTTTTGCGCTATAAACAAAGAGAGACAATTTAAAAAAAAAAAATCAATATTTGTTACTTTTTTCTATAATACATATCCAAAAAAATATATATAAAAAAATTATTTATTCATCAGTTTAGGCCAATATGTATTCTTCCTTATATTTTTTACAAGTAATGGCAGCGATCTGCGATTTTTAGCGGGACTGCGATATTGCGGGGGACATGTCGGACACTTTTGACACTTTTTTGGGACCAATGACATTTATATTCTATCAATTTTTAGGGACTCGTTGATGACTGGAATAGTACCACTGGATTGGCGTAGGGCCAACATGGTGCCTATATTTAAAAAGGGATCAAAGTCTTTACCAAGTAACCATATACCTGTTAGTTTAACTTCTATAGTCGGGAATATATTGTAGAGTTTAATAAAAAAACCACATAGATGAGTTCTTGTTGTAAAAAAACAGACAGCATGGATTCATGAAAGACAGAAGTTGTCAAACAAACTTGATTTCTTTTTATGAGGAGGTAAGTAAAACCTTGGACAGAGGGGTGGCTGTGGACGTGGTGTACTTGGATTTTGCAAAAGCGTTTGACACCATTCCCCACACATGGCTAATGTGTAAGGTAAAGTCTACAGGCTTGGAAAGATCAGTTTGTAAATGGATAGAAAACTGGCTAAAAGACCGAATTCAGAGAGTAGTGGTTAATGATTCTTATTCTGAATGGTCTAAGGTTATCAGTGGTGTACCCCAAGGTTCAGTGTTGGGACCCTTACTTTTCAATATATTTATACATGATATAGGGTCTGGGATTAAAAGTACAATTTCAGTGTTTGCAGATGACACCAAGCTATGCAGTGGAATAACTTCCTTGCAGGATGTCTCCAACTTACAAGCAGACCTCAATGCACTGTTTAATTGGGCAACTATGTGGCAAATGAGGTTTATTGTAGATAAATGTAAAGGTATGCACTTGAGGGCTAAGAATATGCATGCATCATACATACTAGGGGGAGTACAACTGTGGGAATCCATAGTAGAGAAGGATCTGGGGATTTTGGGAGATCATAAGCTTAACAATAGCAAGCAATGCCAAGCTGAGGTTTCCAAATCAAGAAAAATTCTTTCTTATATAAAGAGAGTTATGGACTCCAGAGATAGAGACATAATTTTGCCCCTGTACAAATCATTATAAAGACCTCATCTGGAATATGCAGTTCAGTTTTACAAAAAGGATATCGGGTAACTGGAGAAAGTGCAGAGAAGGGCAACCAAACTGATAAGTGGCATGGAGGAGCTCAGCTATGAGGAAAGATTAGATGATCTGAATGTATTCTCTCTTGAGAAGAGGAGATGAAGGGGGGATATGATCAACATGTACAAATACATAAGTGGTCCATATAGTGATCTTGGTGTTGAGTTATTCACTTTAAGGTCATCATAGAGGACAAGGGGACCCTCTTTATGTTTAGAGGAAAAAAGATTTCATCTCCAAATACGGAAAGGTTTCTTCACAGTTAGAGCTGTGAAAATGTGGAATAGACTCCCTTCAGAGGTGATTCTGGCCAACACAGTAGATTGCTTTAAAAAAAGCCTGGATTCTTTCCTTAATGTACATAACATAACTGGCTACTAACAGTTTATTGGTAAAGTTGATCCAGGGAAAATCTGATTGCCTCTTGGGGGATCAGGAAGGATTTTTTTCCCCCGCTATAGCAAATTTGATCATGCCTTGCTGGGGTTTTTTGCCTTCCTCTGGATCAACTGTGGGTGAAGGATTGTGTATTTGAGATTATATGGTTATATATATTTTTTCTTTGTTTTTTTTTTGGTTGAACTAGAAGGACTTGTGTCTTTTTTCAACCTGATGTATGTAACTATACAGCAATCCGATCTAAAAATAGTCACTGATTAGCGTAAATGTCACTGGCAGGGAAGGGGGTTAACCTATAGGGGGCAATCAAGGGGTTAACTGTCTTCCCTCACTGTGTTATAACTGTGTGGGGGCTGGGCTGGCATGGACATGACAGATCTAACTGATCCAGGATTACAGGAATCCGTAGATCTGTCATTTGTCCCCTGACAGAACGGGAAACCGCCGTGTTTACATCGGCTGTTCCCCGTTCTGCCTTTCTAACAGGCGATCACAGGGTCAACGGTGGACATGGAGTCCGCCCGATTCCTGGGCACGCTCAAGGAGGAGCATTTGCCCACAAACCACGCAAGCATGAATCGCCGTTTATAAACGGCAATTCGCGGAGCCACGCTGCTGCAGTAAAAGTACGCAAGGCGGTTGGCAAGTGGATAACTTTACATTTATCAACATTAAACCTCTTTTGCCACACAGTTGCCCAATTAAACAGTGCATTGAGGTCAGCTTGTAAGTTGGAGACATCCTGTAAGGACGTCATTCCACTGCATAGCTTTGTGTCATCTGCAAAGACTGAAATGGTACTTTTAACCCCAGACCCAATATCATTTATAAAGATGTCAAAAAGTCAGAGTCCCAACACTGAACCTTGGGGTACACCACTGACATCCCTAAACCATATTAATTATTAACCACTACTCTCTGAATTTTGTCTTTTAGCCAGTTTTTTATCCATTTACAAACTGATCTTTCCAAGCCTGTAGACATTAGCTGTGTGTGGGGAACGGTGTCAAACGCTTTTGCAAAATCCAAGTATACCACATCCACAGCCACCCCTCTGTCCAAGTATACCACGTCCACAGCCACCCCTCTGTCCAAGGTTTTACATACCTTTTCATATCCCCATAAAAATAAATCAGATGCTTGACAACTTCTGTCTTTCATGAATCCATGCTGTCTGTTGCCTAAAATATTTTTTTCCAGCAAGAACTCTGTGGTCTTTTATTAACCACTTCAGCCCAGAAGGTTTTACCCACTTCTTGACCAGGCCATATTTTGCGATACGGCACTGAGTCGCTTTAATTTTTGTGCGACACTGTACCCACATAAAATGTATGTCCTTTTTTTCCCGCAAATAGAGCTTTCTTTAGGTGGTATTTGATCACCTATGAGGTTTTTATTTTTTGCGCTGTAAACAAAAAAAGAGCGACAATTTTGAATAAAAAACAATATTTTTTACATTCTGCTATAAAGCATATCCAAATGTCTTCATCAATTTAGGCCAATGTGTATTCTGCTACAAAAAAAATACCAATAAGCATTTATTGATTGATTTGTGCAAATGTTATCGCGTGTACAAATTATGTATTAAATTTATGGCATGTTTATTTATTTATTTATTTATTACTAGCAATGGCGGCAATCAGCGATTTTTTGAGGGACTGCGACACTGTGGCAGACAAATCTGACCCAAAGGGACACTTTTTGGGGATCAGTGACACCAATACAGTGATCAGTGCTAAAAAATGCACTGAACCCTGTATAAATAGCACTGGCAGGGAAGGGGTTAACACCAGGGGCGATCAAGGGGTTAAGTGTGTCCTAGGGAGGTGCTTTCTAACTATAGTGCTACACTGGAAGAAAACCAAGATCGTGCTTCAGCATAGCTGAAACAGAAGATCTCTCTTTTCCTCACTGACAGTTCAGCAGTGTGCCTTGTTTACATGGGCACACCACTGCTCTGTCTCTCCACAGAATGATCGGTGGGTCACGGTGGCCAACACGGCTGCTGGACCTGCTGATTGGCTCCCACTGTGTCCAATCACAGTGGGAACAGCGCTCCAGCGGCAGGCACGCGCTCCGGGAACTCGTGCACAAAATCATGTACCTGCACGTGGTTTTGCGGAGCCGGGCCAGCTGCTTAAACTCTCCAGTATCTTCCCGACTGTGGAAGTTAAACTAACAGGTCTACAGTTACTCGCTAAAGACTTTGGTTCCTTTTTAAATATAGGCACCGCATTGGCCCTATGCCAGTCCAGTGGTACTATTCCAGTCATTAAAGAGTACCTAAAAATTAAAAACAATGGCTTTGAAATAGGATCCGTGGGTGGATGCCATCTGGTCCAGGTGCTTTATCCACTTTTATTCTGTCTAAATATTTCTGGACCATATCACTTTTGTGCCATTGTGGATCATTCGGGGCTGTGTCACTACCACCCCCATTATGGACATGAACTCCCTCATGCTCCTTTGTACGCAGAGCTGAAGAATATATTAAATACATTTGCCTTCTGTTTGTCCCCAGTCACCCACTCCAGATTATTTTGTAAAGGGCCTACATGCTCAGACCTGACCTTTTTACTTTTAATATATTTGAAGAATTTTTGGGGGTTCGTCCTACTATCTTTTTCAATCTGTCATTTGTTTTGAATTTTTGCGTCCTTGATTTCCTTTTGACATATTCTGTTATTTTTATATTTTTTAAAAGCTCTTTTCTTATTATTTACAGCTTTTTTAACTGGGTCCTCTGTCCTAGTTCTTTAATTCCTAGTGCATTCTGGGATACAGAAATCCTCACTGTCTCTCCCCCAGCATCCAGCTAACACTTTATAAATGCTTCACTATCACATCATAACTGCTATAGGTGCAGTTATCGCACATTACTGTTGAAATTAAGGGAGGCTGCTGACAAGCTTCTAGACCTCATGAAAACAACACGCTGCTTAATTTTTACTTTCAAAGATTTTATTTTAATTTCAGAAAATATACAGAAAGTTACAATACTGCATAAAGTATCAAAAACATGCGGTCACTCGGAGTACAGTTCAATTTATCATGAGGCTTTCTTGACTCTCGGGCTCTCTATACTCTGCTTATAGTTATTTAAAAAGGGGAAAATCCTCTGGAGAAACTAAATAGGAAGACAACATTGGTAGGCACAACTACCCGAACTCCAGGCACCCCAGAATGGGAACATGCTGCACCCGGAGGGGGGAGTTCCACTCTACTACATGATACTAAAAAAGATACTCACATCTAGCCCAGTTAGTTAAATGTGAAAAGTATAGGGATTAAACATCCTACTTCCTAAGTATCGAAATTCAACTGATATTATGTCCACTGTAGACCAGTGACATCATAAGTGACACTCAACTGAAGTAACAAAAGGAAAGGAAAGGTTAGAGGAAAAGAACAGAGAGAGATAAAGCAGGCAGGCAGGAAAGCACCTAGTGTTAATCTGGTTCGGCCGTGACCTGGGAACAGGTCTGTCCCGGTATAAAGGAAATACCTACGTAAGTTGCCCAAGGTTCCCAGATGCCCTCAAATCTCCTAGTTGTGTCCGAAAGGATGCTAGACAGCTTCTCTTGAGACATGATCCAGGAGACTTTCTAAATGGTAGCTGCAAATGAGACCTTTGGTTGTTTCCATGACTTTGCTATGGTAAGCTTTACCCCAAGCAATATGAAGTGCACTAGATTCCTATTAGATTTGGAAAGATTTGGGATATAAGCATTAAGAAGAGCTTTCTCAGGGGACCTGGGGACCTGAGTTTTGGTTAATTTCTCGATAAGATTAAATATTTTCCTCCAGTTCGGTCGTATCCTTGGGCATGCCCACCAGATATGTGGCATAGTTCCCAATAGAGTGCACGCTGCTTAATTTTTAACACAATACAGCACAGCTCTACTGCTCCTGTACTGCACTGTGTGGTGACCATTGTTATATTAATGACAGGCATTTAAGGGCAGTTATGAGGTTTTATATCGGTTCATATAGGGTTGGAACACTCTGAACTTTGCTCTCCCTCTTACTGAATAGCCTGTAAGTATTACATATAATTACAATGCATTGCTATAACTTCTTGTGCAGGTTTTCCTGCTTTGAACATGATTTAAACAGACTGAATGTTCAAGCAAATAATAATGTAAACTTCTTACATGCTGCTTCCTCCTAAACTCTTTCAATATACTATTTAAATTGTAATGACACACAAATGTACAAAGCTTGTACAAAGCCAACATCTGCTCCTCTTTAACATACTGTGGTTGTTATTTAGAATAAATTATATATTACTCATTTTATTAATGGTCTTTTTTTCTGGCATTATTTCATGTTTAATTAGTCTGAATCAGATGTGACTAAAAAGGCATAATAATTATAGGCTCAAAAATATACAGTGTAAGAGAAGCATAGAATATAAGTATAATGAAGCTCTCCTCGTAATTAGAGGACATGTAGCACATTTTGAGGATGGGGCAGGAAAGGCCACCGGTTTTTCTGTTGACACCTGTTCCTTACTTGTTGTTCTTCACATTGGCTGCATCATCATGGGCTTTTGTTTTCCAACTGTGTACATGTGTAAACAATGTATACAGTCATTTGCCAATTAATTATATATTTTTTTTTTTAAAGCAATCTGAAGGAAGACTTCACTTTTTATAATGCCTGCACTTTTCAAAATCCCTTTACTGCAGGTTTCTGCTTATGATCCTCTGTCATGTCAAAGGCAAGGCCAGGCCAATAGTTTGACAGGCAAGATGCCCACATAATTGGGGAGGACAGTACCACCCCACGACTTGCGGTGTCACAAATATGTATGAGTAAAATTGACTGCAAGGGGAAATGATGGTGGTTTCAAATCTGTTCATACCACATTCTTTGATTTATGGTGTAGCAGCAATAATTGTTCCACTGTAGCAATGCAGCTCTGACCCACATGTATTAAAATGCACCATAATACATAGTAACCCACTACCTTGTGGTGTGCTACATTAGAGAAAAAAATGTATGCCCAGCTTTTGGTCTGTTGCATTAAAAGCCCATTGAAAATGAATAAGCTGCCTTAATACAATGCACTTTAATGCATGGCTCAAAGAACGAGAATAGATGGGTCTGAATCAGTTCTAAAGGGCTTCTGGGTATCTTTTGCTTATATTCTTAGTGTTCTTTGTTTCTTTTTAGGGTGTGGTTTGTTGTTATTTGAGGTATTTTAGGTATAATAAATATAAAATAGTCTAGTTCAGGGTCTGATCAATGTGTGAATGATCCAGAGAAGCTGGCATGACTCATCGGACATCATCTCTGTTACCTCCCCCTACTTGCTGGAACTTTGGAGACATTTCCAGAAGAAAGGGAGGGAGGTTAGGAGGAGCTGCCTGGAGTATTAATGAGGGCCCCAACCAATCCCCAGCCAAATGGGCTGGCAGAGGGAGGGACCTCTTAAATACTCTAAATGGGTCAGGCCAGCGGAGCAGTGGAGTAAAGGTAGAAGCTGGAGATGGAGTGCTGAGGAGGCTGTTGCTGGGCCCTTGAGGATACCTAGTCTGGGAGGGCCTGGGAGCTCAGGTGCAGGAGGGACCCTCTGACAACACAAGGAGGAATCCTGTCCAGGGCACAGGAGCAGGAGCTAGGACAGCAGGAGCCAGCAAGCACATCCGGGAGATCTCCAGGGAGAAGACAGCTGAGTGGCTGGTGAGGGATACAGTCTGGGAGGACTGAGAGTCAGTCTGGAGGGACTCTGGAGGATTAGCCAGAAGGGCTGGCAGTACCTGAAGGGGTGCTGCTGGGATCAGTAGTCACAGGACATCTGGGAACTGGGACTTTGCTACACAACCAAGGTGCCTGCGTCCCTGCTTGTAATGTGCCTTTGCTTTATCTGACTGAGCCCTTTTTGTCAGATCATCTAACAGTGTGCCAGCTGGGTCTGTGGTTATTGTGCTGCAAGCAAGTGATGTGCTTTAGGAAGCTGAGGAGTGTGTAAATAGACTGTACAGATAATGTCACTGAAGAGTTTTGCCAAAAGCAAGTGGACATCCCATAATACCCCTAACCCCATCTAAGTTATTAACCACCTAAATAAAACAAACAAAAAAACAAAGCTGCAAGGATTGTTTCTCGACTCAAGAGTGTTGTGGAAATTCTGTGTGCCTGGCTATGCAGGGAGATGGATCCTTTATTCCCCAGCGGCTCCTGTGGGGTAGCGCTACACACATATGATCATGTAACTCTAGCTGGGTTCTTTAATTTCAACCTAACAACACTGACAAAATAAATGCAGCAAGCTTTTTTTTCTATCCTTCTCTCCACTTTGATGGGCAGCTGCAGGGAAAGAAAAGGCTGCACTGTGCCCTAATTTGCTGCTTCTGCTTCTGGGGCAAAGGAGGATTATGATTGGCTGTCTGGGCCAAAATATATTCTGATTGATTGTGGGGATTTAGCCTTGGCCATCACTCAGGAGAGGAGCAGAGATCCATGTGGTCTACAGGGAGAGTTCCTGAGTTTGCAGGAAGAGCAGGCTGCCCGGTGAAAGGGAGGTGCAGTGTCCCTTTGTGTTTTTAGGACCTGCAGGCAGTGCCCAGACAGGTCATCCAGCTCCCAGAGAGAAAATACTAAATCCCTTTCTGTGTTGAGCATGACCAATCATCTTACCCCTAACCGATAACCACACCTAGTCATTATACCATTTATACTCTGTTTATACTCTGTTTATACTCTATACTGCTTTTAGAGGATCCTTGAAAACCCTAATCTTCAGAGAAGCCTATCCTGTTTCCACCTAACAACTGTACTTTTATTTTCTCCATCAGCTCATCCCCCACAGCTATTACCTTTTGTATCTCTTGACCCTCCCTCCTAAATTGTAAGCTCTAATGAGCAGGGCCCTCTCATTTCTCTTGTATTGAATTGTATTGTAATTGTACTGTCTGCCCTCATGTTGTAAAGCGCTATGCAAACTATTGGCGTTATATAAATCCTGTATAACAATACCAATATATAGACTGCTAATTTCAGAGTTGGAAAAATTACAAAGTGCAAAGGTCAGGAGCAAAAGTAATGTACAGAGTGAAGGCGTTAGGAGTGGATAATGTGCATATTGCAGGTGTGTAAGTAACGTACAGAATGCAGGAGTCAGAAGCGGATAAAGTATACTACCTAATGCACAGCAGTACTCCATATTAGGCATTATATCTACATTTAAACACACACACACATGCGTGTAAACTCACACATATTTATACTGTATATATATATATATATATATATATATATACAGTATCTCACAAAAGTTTCTGGAAATATTTTATTCTATCTTTTCATGTGACAACACTGAAGAAGTGACACTTTGCTACAATGTAAAGTAGTGAGTGTACAGCTTGTATAACAGTGTAAATCTACTGTCCCCTCAAAATAACTCAACACTCTTGCTATGCTGATGCTTGAAGAGTTCCCTTCACTTGAACTAAGGGGCCAAGCCCAACGCCTGAAAACAACCACACACCATAATCCTCCCTTCACCAAATGATTTGGACCAGTGCGCAAATCAAGGTCCTTAACCACTTGCCGACCGCCGATCGGAGATTGACGGCGGCAAAGTGGCTCTGTAACGCAAAACGCCGTCATACGACGGCGGCTGCGATACAGAGATACTGTGAGCGCGCGCGCGCCGCCGGAGGCGCGCGCGCGC
>BLSH010499691.1:164818-174824 GCA_018402905.1 Glandirana rugosa
TCTTCTCGACAATTCACCGTATTTATTCGCAGTATCACGTAAAATACATGACGTCTTCGGGAATGATATCTTTATAGAGTCTCATCAATCAGGATAAGTTGACCTGAACAAGACATTACGACTTCGATACAACACCGAATAGGTCTAGATTAATTACAATATTTTTATGAGTTATAAGTTTGTCCATCGTGGTTGTGGACTTAGGTTAGTGGCAACTTTCCGTCTACAAAACAACTTCTTGTCCTACCCTCCACACATAGCTTCAGCATTACAGAACAAGTCCAGTTGAATAGGACTAACTACTCTGAGATATTTCTATAGTAAGGGCTTCTGCAGTACATAAAATGCACTATGACGCTTATTTATGCCACTTAACAGCTCTTCTAGTGCAGTAACTTACTGGTATAGTGTAGTAAACTACTGGGAATAAAAGTCAGATGACATTTGTTTAATGTGCCTGAGTGGTGATGATGTGCAAACACCACCCCCCCAGAAAGTCCTGCTTTGTGCATAAACTATTACTCCTACTACATGAGAGGGAAATTACATTTGCTGAATTTTATACAGGTGATTTAATGGATAACCATACTTTGATAAGTTAAAATGACCATTTCCCTGACCTAAAGTAATTCCCTTCTCCCACTCCAGATATATATTTACATTACTGCAGTCTACAAGATTCTAAAGCACTTCCAGGCAAAGTCTTATTTCCCTGCATCACAGTAGAACCCCATGGATTTTCCACAGCCTGGAGACGCTCTGCACAGGCACCACCAAAGGAATACGATTTTAGATGTACATGCTGAAGATTTATGTGGGCAGTGGTCATTCATTTCAGAAAAGAATAAACCTGGAATGGGGGAAAGTAGGTACTTTTACTGAAAATGCAGTTATCCTTTACACCATCTACAAACCATTCATTCATGTGGCTGACAGGTTAAGATTTCCTTCCCTTGCACATTACTATTCAGTAAAGATACCCTGTTATGGTTCGGAGGATAGGGAATACTCATACATAGCATATTCTCTACGATTTGTGATCATTACTACTGTGCAGATCATGGAGGGAGGAGATCTCCCCCAATATTACCAGCTTATGACAGGACTAGAGATGGGCCGAATGGACCCCTGTTCGGTTCGCACCAGAACTTTCGAACATCCCGAAAGTTTGGACCCCAACAACAAACCCCATTGAAGTCAATGGGACCTGAGCGTCAAAAATCAAAAGTGCCCATTTTGAAGGCATATATGCAAGTAATTGGGCATACAATGGTTATAGGGGTCTGGGTCTTGGCCTAGGGAACATGTATCAATGAAAAAATGAGCAGTGAATTTAATAATGCTTAAAGTGAAAAAGAAAGTTAAAAATTCCTTTAAATAATGTGCCTGGGGAGTCTCCTTAGTCTGCATGTAAAAGGGTGCATCGATGTGATGTTTAGAAGAGTGCCAGAGTAAAATTTAATTTCCAAAGGAAAAATTGTCAGTTAAAATCGTGGCTGTAATGTATTTCCGGCTCCTGGCAATATACAAAAAAAATCACTGAAAAAATTTTTGTAGAGTTCCCCCCAGTCCATACCAGGCTATTCAGGTCTGGTTTGGATTTTAAGGGGAACCCCATGCCAAAATTAAACAATTTGACATGGGGTCCCCCTAAAATCCAAACCAGACCTTTATCCGAGCATGCAACCTGGATGGCCAGGATAGGGGGGGACGAGCGAGCGGCCCCCCTCCTGAACCGTACCAGGCTACATGCCTTCAACATGGGGAGTATGGGTGCTTTGGGGCGGTGGGGCTCTGTGCCCCCCCACCCCAAAGCACCTTGTCCCCAGGTTGATGGGGACAAGAGCCTCTTCCCCACAACCCTGGGCTGTGGTTGTGGGGGATTACGGGCAGGGGGCTTATCGGAATCTGGAAGCCCCCTTTAATAAGGGGGGCCCCAGATCCTGACCCCCCATGTGAATTAGTATCG
Organism: Glandirana rugosa; assembly: GCA_018402905.1. Classification (NCBI taxonomy): domain Eukaryota; kingdom Metazoa; phylum Chordata; class Amphibia; order Anura; family Ranidae; genus Glandirana; species Glandirana rugosa. The sequence goes on from BLSH010499691.1 coordinate 166,788, forward strand.
GGTCTCAAAAAAGAAAAAACACAGGAGACAATTAGGGATAAGTCCTTTATTAAAAAAGAAAAAAAAAATAATAAGTGTCCCCCGTTGTAATCCATCGTCAATCACGGCAAGTGACAGACCTGAAAAAAAAAAAAAGCAACAGCTCCTCCTCCAAGGGAGGGCTCCCGTTGACTGAGCTATGTTTGTTATGACAGTTTATTTATAGTAAAGGGTGGGGCCACCGAGTGATGTAAGCGCTTGCCCATCCCCCTCTGATGTCACATGACCTGCCATATAAATAAACTGTCATAGCAAACAGTGGTAGATGGCGGAACCCTCCCAACGGGGAGAAGCTGTGTGCACCGTCTGCGCGCCATGCGTTATGGGGCGCTCCGCGGCAGCGAAGTCGCCCCATAATGTTATAGGTCTTTTGGGGGGGGCGAACAAATGGCCGAACGGCTCGTTTGTTCAGCTGTCCGCCGAACAGGCGAACAGCAGACGGTCGGCCCAAACTTATGCTTGGGCTGAATAGTTCGCCCATCCTTAAACAGGAGGTATCGAAATATTTATTTACTGGGTATCTGGTGTTTTACCATCAACATTGGGAATGTGGCTATGTCTGTATTTGCCGCTATGTGGTGTAATCTAAGTAATCCCTGTGAGGACCACTGGTCAAAGCTTGTTGGGGATTCCCACGCAGGTGAGAATGCTGGGTTTTTCATGAAAGATAGCATAGGATTATGTTTAGACTGAAAGTGATATTTAGTTCTGATGCTGTCCCAGACATTGAGGCTATGTTTGATAATTGGGTTTTGTATTGATCTGCGGTCCTGTGTCTTTAACCATAGAAGATGCGATATTGATAGAGGATCTACTTCGACCGATTCGATTGCTACCCAGATGGGGACCTCCTGTGTGGCGTGGTATTTGGTGAGGCAAGCTATTTGGGCAGCTGTATAATATTTAGTAAAATCTGGTACCCCCAGCCCTCCGTTAAGTTTGTGGAGGAATAGGGTTCTCTTATTTATTTGTGGTCTGGATGAGCCCCAAATATATTCTAGAGCACGTCTCTGTAGAATTCTGAGGAAGTAAGCAGGAATTGGTGTAGGGAGGACTCGGAAAAGGTATAGGAATTTAGGTAGCATAACCATTTTAACTACATTAATTCGCCCTAGCCATGATATAGGTAGGTGTGACCATTGGGTAAGTAATTCTGACATTTGTTTCAGTAATTTGGGGTAGTTACATGAGAATAGCTTAGTGTGGTCTGCAGTGAGGTAGACTCCTAGATAATGCATTGAATTGGGCGCCCATGAAAATGGGAGGGAATTTTGCAGAGCCGTGACTTCAGGGTTTGTTAAGGTGATATTTAAGGCTGTTGATTTCTTGGGGTTCATTATTAAGCCTGAAATCTCTGCGAAGCTATCTAGTATAGGTAGTAGGTTTGGACCTGAAACCACTGGGGAGGAGAGAAATATCAGAATGTCATTGGCAAAGAGGCATAGTTTGTGGTGTTGACCGCCGAGTTCAATTCCTGTGATGTTAGGAGAATTCCTGATCATGTGTGCGAGTGGCTCAATCATCAGCGCAAATAGTAGGGGGGATAATGGGCATCCCCGTCTGGTTCCTCGACCGATATCGAACATGTCCGATTTGAATCCTGCATACTTAACAAAAGCACATGGATTGTTATATACAGCCATGACCCACTGTAAGAAATGAGGGCCGAAGCCCCATTTCCGTAGGGTATATTGCATGTATTGCCATGAAATTGAGTCAAAGGCTTTTTTAATGACAATTGAGAGGAAACAGACAGGGATTTGCCTATATTTGGCTATTTGAGCTAGAAGAACTGCGCGTCTGATTTTGTCGCTAGCTTGGCAACATGGGATGAAACCCGTTTGGTCTTTATGGATGAGTCTGCCAATTGACTTCTGTAGTCGTGTGGCAAGAATTTTTGTAAGGCTTTTAATGTCCAAATTCAACAATGATATTGGCCTATAGTTGGAGCTATTTGTATCGTCACAGTGGGGTTTGGGGAGCATGCAGATGAGCGCAGTCAGGGATTCACGATTAAAGTGATTTCCTTTTAGGATACTATTGTAGGCTGTTGCTAGGTGTGGGGCTAGGAGGTCGCAAAACGTACGGTAGTATAGGGCCGAGAACCCATCGGGGCCCGGACGCTTATTAAGTTTCAGTCCTTTTATGGCTAATTTAATATCGTCTACAGTGATGTTCTCTTCTAAACTGGTTCCTTCAGATTCTGTCAGGCTGGGGAGCTGGAGCTGTGAAAATAGGTTATCTGCCAACGGGTTATTGAAATTATCCTCAGCCCTGTATAGTTTGGCTAAGAGAGATCTGAATTCGTTAAGGATCTTACGGGGATTACTAGTCATGTGATTTTTGGCAAGCTTTAGGCGAATAGTTTTGTTGGAGTTTGTAACATTTTTCAGGGAGCGGGCTAAGGGAGTGTCGGGTTTGTTAGCCTTCATAACGTAATTGTGTCTGGAGCGCCGCAATGAGTTCTCGGCATTTTCTGTCAGGAATAGATCGTATGCAAGCCTTGCATTGTCAAGGGCGGTTTTATTGTAAGTTGTTGCACTTTGTACAAAATTATTGTGGCATGTCTCATATTCCCTAACTAGTTTCTGTTCTAGCTGTTTGCGTTTGCGGTTGAAAAGGGCTTTTTGTCGTTGCAGTGAGCCCCTCAGAACAGGTTTATGTGCCTCCCAACAAATAAGGGGGCTAACATCTGGTGGCGTTTAGTGTGAAATAGTCTTTCAGAGCCGTCTCAATGTCTAGTCTAGTGGGATGGATGTTTCAAGAGGTGCTCAGGTAGGGTCCATGTACGATCTTGGCATCTAGGGATATGTGAGGCCAAGGTAGTGAGGACTGCACAATGGTCAGACCAGGGGACCGGGATAATTTGGGATGAGAGGAGCTCAGGAGATAAACCCACATTGGTGAAGATGTGGTCTATACGTGTGAAGACTTTGTGTGGATGCGAGTAGTGCGTATACCTTCTCTTAGCCAGATTTGCTTCCCGCCATGTATCCACCAGGTTATTTTTAAATATCGTTTGAGCAAAAGTCATTTTAGGTTTGTTAATTGGTTGCGAAAATGGAGTTTTGTCAATCAAGGGGTTCAAAGTAAGGTTTGAGTTGCCACATATAATGAGGGATCCTCTTTTCATCAGGGAGACCATGTGCATTAGATGGGAGAGAAAGGGACCAGGATTGTTATTAGGTGCATAGTATGATACTATAGTGATTTCGGTATCCATTAGCAGACCTATCAGTATCAAATATTTACTCTCAGGGTCACTGATGCTTTTAGTGAGGGAGAAATGGGCATTGCGATGAAATGCAATCAATGTACCCCTTTGTTTGGTTGTGGCGGGGGCATTAAATACTTGTGGATAATGTGGGCTGAAATATTTTGGCATGTGGCGTGTTGTAAAGTGGGTTTCCTGCAAACAAACTATATGAGCCTTCTGGGATTGGAAAATTCTAAACGCTTTAGAGCGTTTCTGGGGGATGTTCAGTCCCTGGACATTTAGGGTGATGATATTCAAGGGGGCCAGAGAAAGAGATTTGGTTTATATTTCTTACCTGCACAGGCTTTGAGGCGGTCCGCGTTGACACCCCAGGTGGACAGAAGAGAGCAAGTTAGAGAGCATAGAGAAGCTGAGAGAAGGGTATAAGAAGGAGGAAGAAGGTTAATACAATTAAGTAATAACAAAACATCAAAGTATAACAAAACACAGGTTCGTGTCAAGGATAAAATCCGTCTGACCGAACAAAAAGCGCTCTTCTCGCCAGTCTGCCTAGGTAATGCAGACATGCGGGAAGAGCAACGTGAGGCGCAAGGAACAAATAAATGCAAACGGCGTTCCTGAGATATGTATAAATTGCAAAAGTGCCATATGTACAGCCACCACTATACAAGGCTCCTTTGGTTATCAGTAGCTCGTGTAAAAAGAAGTTCAGGACTACTTCTGAAAACTTTAACTGGGGGGAGTCAATTAACAAGGTACAGTGTCCGCTAGGATATGATCCTAGCTTAAGTAGTCCCATTTAGCGATGGCAGTGGGCAATGGGGGGGGGGGGGCCCTTGCACAGGGTACATTAGTAAAAGGGTGAAATTAACTGGGTGATTGACAAATCACAGATTCATGGTTTATAGGGTAGTGTCAACCTGAGTAATATTAGGGTACAGGAAATGTAGTTCTCTTCTCCAATGAAGAGACTGGTTGGTGATCTAAGTTTTCTTGCCTGAAGGTGTTTGCGTTGCTCCCTAGAATAGAGGAGCACTATCTAAAGAGGGGAGAAACCAAGGGGTAGATCTTCCAGTAGAGAAGGGTCTAACACAACATAGAGTGATTGTCACCATTTACTGGTACTGGGTACCAAAGTTGGGGTGTAAGAGCATAGCAACTTAGGCAACAGTCAATCCATGGAGTCTTCTTGGTCTATTTGGATTGGAGTGAGACGGCTTCTTTTGTGGGCGTGATTGTTGTTATGTTTGCCTGGGGAGTAGATCTCTTTAAGTGGTGAGGAGGCAGCCGCTTTCTGACGGGAGGCACTTGGGGTGGATGTTTGATCCAGGATGTCAAGTTCCTGTAGTGTATGCCGGAGTTCCTCTGAGGATTTGCACCTGTATTTAGTGCTTTGGTATGTGAAGCGGACAGCAAAGGGGAAACCCCATTGATATGTAATTTGCCTTTGTTGCAGTTCGGATAAAAGGGGCTTCAAAGCTCTGCGTTTGGAGATTGTGAGTTGAGAGAGATCCGAGAATAGTTGGTACTTATATCCCTGAAAAATTAGGTCTCCTCTTTCCCTTTCTGCGTTAAGGAGTTGCTCTTTAGTACGATAGTAGTGAAACTTGGCGATTATATCGCGAGGTGGGCCTTCCTGTTTCTTAGGTACCAGGGCTCTATGTATTCTATCTATCTCAAGCCTCTCAAATGGTAAAGATGGTAGGAGCTCTTGAAATAATGCAGTTATAGTTGATTGTAGGTCTATGACCGTCTCAGGTATTCCCCTGATGCGGAGATTTGATCTCCTGTCTCTATTTTCATAGTCCTCCAATCTAGACTGTAATACTAGGTTTTCTTCTTTGAGGTTTTCTATAGCTGCTAAATGGTCCTGAGCACCCACTTCTAGATCATCCACTCTGTCCTCCAGGGCAGCGGTGCGGGATCCCAGATCCCTGTTTTCTTTAGTCAGGCTGCTAGTGATGTGCTCTGATGTTTGTTTCAGGGACTTGTGCAGCATTCTTTCAAACTGTTGCATAATAGCAGGGCATATACCTTGTTCAGAGTCAGTGGGATTTTCAGCATCATCATCATCAGGGAGTTCTGGCAGGGTATTGATCAGCTTGAGAGCTGTATTATTGTTGTTGTTGGCATTCCTTGCATTCTGTGGGTCTGTGTGTCGCCGCCATCTTGAGAGCGCCGCGGCTCAGGGCCTCCATAATGGGAGAGGCCTTGCCGGCAGATTTACCTCCTCCGTGGGCCATGATCGGCTCGTTCGCTGGGTGTTCAGCAGCCTGGTCCTGGTGATTGTCGCGATCGGGTGGCTGTAATAGGTGCTCCGGCCATTCACAGTTATCGGAGCTTCAGCGTCGCATGACCGTTCCGCTGGGCTCCGCGCATGCGCTTGTTTTAGATTGGAATCTTATGATGCCATAAACTAATGGAGACCACTATATTGAAGTGAAAAGGAGTTGCATGGATATCTTGTAGCCTTCACTGCTGGTCCTGATGAAGTGGAGCCACCTGCAAAATGCATTGGCCATGGCATGTGGAGAAAAATACACTGTGAAATTGCACACTCAGGATAATGCAAATATAACTGGTCTTTGTGGTTGGTCCAAAAAAAAAAGACCTTGTATTGAGCATCATATGTGATTATTTTAAATCTTTGTTTTATATGTATATCACTGGGTAGCAGACTAAAATGTTTCTCTTTTTTTCCTTGTAGTTATTTGCTGGTGAATGATGGCCCTCTGGGTCCTTTGCCAGTTTTTTTTCTGGGGGGGGGTGAAATAGTAGCAATAGACAAGAACCTCTGTGATTTTTTTATTAATGCCTATGACCCCACTAGGTAGATTCACCCTCTCCATATGCCCTGGTGACCATTGTGTGAAGTAGAGCCAGAGACAAAAAGACAAAACATTTTAGAACAAAAATGACAAAACATTTTAGAACTGCCATCACAGCACGTAGCGAGCGTAAATAATCCAATGGAGGGCACCCTTTCCAGGATTTCATCACTTTGTAGAGATTTTATCTCACTTCTTGATGCATCACCAGGACAGTAAGTGCAAGGATACTTCCCGAATGGAACACAGACAGCGAGAAAGCAACCAAAAGTGTTTTAACCCTTCCTTCCTCTATCCAAACCCCCCAAAAAACACTTTTGGCTATATATGACTGTTAAAGTATAGAGAACTGTAAACTGTATCACCTACATCACATTAAAAGTCTGGATGAATCTCCAACTACAGCCCACCAATTCTTTAAATGACTCTGCAGAATCACCTGTGGCAACAATGCATAAACATATAACTTCTATCTAAATAAGTCAAGAAATGCAAGCTAGAAAATCTAAATGGTTGCTTACACGGATGAAATTATACACAACCTTGGCATGAAAAAATTATAAAGTTAGTAGTCATGGTGAAAAACAAAAGAGAATAAATATGTTATGTTTCTCAAAACTTCCCCCACCCCTTCTAACTGATCGTGGCATAAAATCTAAATGTCTTTTTTACTCATTATGTAGTCTGAAGTCTTCTCTCTTCTTCTGTTTACAGGAAGAGTCCTTCTTTGGGTGTCCAAGTCACTGCATGGGTAATGTGGACACTTCCTCTTGGCTGTCTAGTGCCAGGGTCCTCTCAAGATCCAGATCCTGCAGATGATGTTGTCAGTAGAGTTGAGCGGACACCTGGATGTTCGGGGTTCGGCGGGTCCGGCCGAACTTTGTGAAAAAGTTTGGGTTCGGTACCGAACTTGACCCGAACTTTACACCGGACCCTGAACGCCATTGAAGTCAATGGGGACCCAAACTTTTCGGCTCAAAAATGGCTGTAAACAAGTCCTGGCAAGTGCTAGAGGGCTGCAAAAGGAAGTACAATGGGGGTAAGAGTAGGACAAGTGCCCTACAAAAAAATGCCCTTACAGCAAAAGCAGGAACCTGACCCTATAGGAGTAGGCGATGATTTTAGAACAATAATCAGTCCCTTACAGCAACAGCAGGAACCTCTCCCTTTAGAACTAGGAGATGATTTTAGAACAGTAATCTGTCCCTTACAGCACCAACAGGAACCTCTCCCTTTAGAACTAGGAGATGATTATAGAACAATAATCTGTCCCTTACAGCAACAGCAGGAACCTGACCCTATAGGAGTAGGCGATGATTTTAGAACAATAATCTGTCCCTTACAGCAACAGCAGGAACCTGGCCCTTTAGGAGTAGGTGATGATTTTAGAACAATAATCTATCCCTTACAGCAACAGCAGGAACCTCTCCCTTTAGAACTAGGAGATGATTTAAGAACAATAATCTGTCCCTTACAGCCCCAGCAGGAACTTCTCCCTTTAGAACTAGGAGATGATTATAGAACAATAATCTGTCCCTTACTGCACCAGCAGGAACCTGACTCTATAGGAGTAGGCGATGATTTTAGAACAATAATCTGTCCTTTACAGCAACAGCAGGAACCTGACCCTATAGGAGTAGGCGATGATTTTAGAACAATAATCAGTCTCTTACAGCAACAGCAGAAACCTGACCCTATAGGAGTAGGCGATGATTTTAGAACAATAATCTGTCCCTTACAGCAACAGCAGGAACCTCTTCCTTTAGAACTAGGAGATGATTATAGAACAATAATCTGTCCCTTACAGCAACAGCAGGAACCTGACCCTATAGATTTAGGAGATGATTTTAGAACAATAATCTGTACCTTACAGCAACAGCAGGAACCTGACCCTATAGGAGTAGGCGATGATTTTAGAACAATAATCTGTCCCTTACAGCAACAGCAGGAACC
>BLSH010499691.1:190607-204898 GCA_018402905.1 Glandirana rugosa
TGTCTTCGTGGCCGTCCCCTCGACTCTTTTCCTCCCAGTCCCGACGAGACACGTTATGGTAACGTATCTCGTCCCCTCACATTGTACAAAGTTTTTGTTTCTTTCACACTGGGACGCCAGTAAAACAGCGCTAAAGGCGCTTTAGTGGCGGTTTTCAGCCACTAGCGGGCCGTTTTTTTTTAAGGTCACGTGACACAAGGACCTTAAAAAAGTACAAAAAAGACCCATTTTGCTGGGATTCTGAAGCGCTTTTCAGGTGCTTTGGAAGTGCTGCCCATTCACTGCAATGGGCAGGGGCATTTTGGGAACGCTATTTACAGTGCTCCCAACCTGCCCTAAAGATGCTGCTTGCAGGACTTTTTGTAACGTCCCACAAGCGCACCACTCCAGTTTACACTGCAGAGAATGAAAGTCAGTTTTAAGGCACTTTACAGGTGCTATTTCTAGCGCTAAAATGCCTCAAAACTGCCTACAGTGTAAAAGGGGTCTAAAGCTTTGTTTTTGTTTTTTTTTTCCTAAAAATATAAACATGTTACACTCCCCTGCTCTATGCAATGGTATTGCACAGAGCAGCCCTGACCCTCCTTTTCTCAGCTCCCCTGCCGGTGCTTCTGTCTCCTCCTCTAAGGCAAGTGCCCCCATAGAAAGTCACTTTCTATGGGGGCGCCCAGACAGGCTCTCTCCCAAGCCACCCTGTCTGCATCTTTAACACAGACAGGGAGGCTCTGTCTCACCCCTCCATCCCTCATGTCAGGAATTTCTTGACAGCAGCAGAAGCAAACAGATCCCACTGCTATCAATCTGCCCGATGAGGACGGACAGAGCCAGGTGAGCCTCTGCTCTCATGCACAGCAGAGTTCAGGAATGGACTCAGGTAAATGTAAGGGGGCTGGTGACACAGAAGGTTTTTTTTACTTTAATACAGAGATTGCATTAAGGTAAAAAAAAAAAAAACCTTGAGCCCTAGTTTACATTGGAGTGATTTGTCATGTGATTTGACAGTGAAAATGGGGAAGAGAGCAAACAATGGGACTTTAAATGAGAGAATGTCCTTATAAAGGTCAAGTACCTCCATCCCTGGCTATATAGCTTTCTGACTTTTTTCCTTTCTCAGCATGTTCACTGACACTTTTCATTCAACCACTCACACTTTCATTCCTCCACAGGCTCGCTCACTTATCTTATACTATAGGATGTCCCACCACAGCCGGTGGAACCAAAAGATACAAAATTATTATTTTTATTAAATTGCATAAATTAGTTAATACACCATGCCAAGGGCTCATAAAAGCAGGGTCCAATTGGCCCTTTACCAACCAATGACAACCATGTAAGGACAAATACTAAGTGACAAAACACATGACAAACAGTAAACAAATCATCTGGATGCCAGTACAGATGCACACCTAGGACAACCCACGGGAATCCCCCATATATTATCTATCAATACTCCATGTATGGGTGTCCCTAGTGTGCATCTAACCCCGGTGACTTGAGTCAGGATGGGGAAAAGGGGAGCTGGGATGGAGGCAGGGGAAGGGGAGAGGAAGGGGGGGGGGAGAGGTGCTAGGACAAGATCACAGTGTATTTCTTGGTAGGTTGTGTGAGCCAAAATGGAAGTCCAAAGTTCATAGAGAGGACCACAACATATCCATTCCTATAGTGCAGAGTAATGGCTGAAGCAAGATAACCTGCAATCCCATCTATTCTTATTGCAACCACTCTATAGGTGTACGATCAGCAGTTCATCCAATGCACACCATACCGTAGTCAGGATGTTATCATTGCACTGCTTGCCAGGGACGGGAGCAGTATCCTCCTGGTTCTTTTAATGCAGGCCAACCCAATCATTGTCACCAACATTCCATAAGTGTGTATTCAGTACATCCCCTGGTATGCATCGATCATTTGCCAGGCTGCTATTGCTGTGCTGTATACACAAGGACGGGAGTGAGCACTTACTGGTTGTATTGCTAGTAGATAGAGCAGTGTAAGTTCTCACCTGGTGCCTGCATGTGCTTAGCCAGTGTGATGCAGGTGATACCTCTGGTGCTGACTTGTCATGGCTCTGCTCCTTCGAATGATGACTCCATACAGTGCCGATTACCATGTGCCATACACCCAGCCTGCCTCACCTCTCCTTCACTGCCTTCCTTAATGCATTCATCCCATGGCTCCTCTCTCCCACAATTCACCATTCCTTTCTCAGCATGTTCACTGACACTTTTCATTCAACCACTCACACTTTCATTCCTCCACAGGCTCGCTCACTTATCTTCCACAATCTTAATACTGGCCATGCTTCTGGAGGTTGGCCCTGTTGGGATTTTGTCCGCACACCCCACCTCAGCTCCCATCAGGGATGTTTCAATGGGTGTCCTCATGCACACGAGGTCACAGGCTTACTAATATTCTTAATTGTAAGTACTGCAGTAGGATAGGTGTATCTTAACCACTTAAGGACCGGAAGGATTTCCAGCTTTAGGACCGGAGCCCTTTTTGCGATTCGGCACTGTGTCGCTTTAACTGACAATTGCGCGGTCGTGCGGCGTTGTACCCAAACGAAATTTGCGTCCTTTTTTTCCCACAAATAGAGCTTTCTTTTGGTGGTATTTGATCACCGCTGCGTCATTTCTGATCACCGCTATAAACAAAAGAAGAGCGACAATTTTGCAAAAAAAAACAAATTTCTTACTTTTTGCTAACATACAAATCCAAAAAAAAAATATAAAAAAACATTTTTTTCACCGTTTTTGGCCAATTTATATTCTTCATCATATTTGCGATAAAAAAAATCGCAATCAGTGTTTATTGATTGGTTTGCGCAAAAGTGGCTGCGTTTACGGATGATGAGAATTCATTTTTGGGGTTTTTATTTTTTTTTTATTTTTTACTAAAAATGGCGGCGATCTGCGATTTTTAGCGGTACTGCGATATTGGGGCGGACATTTCAGAACGTTTTGACACTTTTTTGGGACCATTGGCATTTATACAGCGATCAGTGCTATAAAAATGCACTGATTACTGTGTAAATGCCATTGGCAGTGAAGGGGTTAACCTGCAGGGGGCGCGCTAAGGGTTAACTATGTTCCCTGGGCGTGTTCTAACTGTAGGGGGGCTTGCCTAGCTGGGGAAGGGAAGTGGTCACAGCCTTCATGTACGGGAAGGCTGTGATCACAGCCCTTCCCCCTCACACAGAGCGGAGGTCCGTGTTTACATACACAGACCTCCGCTCATTCGCTCCGGGGGGGGGCATCGCGGGTGGCCGGCGGCAATCGAAGCCGCCGCACCCGCTCCCTGGCCCCCCCCCGTACACAGTGAGCGCGCGCGCGCCTCCGGCGGCTTGCGCACGCTCACAATGGCTCTGTATCGCGCCCGCCGTCGTATGACGGCGATTTGCGTTACAGAGCCATTCTGTCGCCGTCAATTGCCGACCAGCGGTCGGCAAGCGGTTAAGGTAAATGCCATGTATATCTTTGTTGTTTACCTTGTCTCTTTTTATCTTATTAAAGTAGTCAGACCACCTAGAATTGACCTTACCCACTATTGTTACCAGCCTCGTGCACGCTCCTGATGAGTGGACATAACCTCCACGAAAAGCATAGAGCTGTCACATGCCGTGTCTGAGGTTATTATATGCCGTGTGAAGGTTATAATTGAAGTTCATAATCAATATGTACAAATCTTTTATTACTATATGCTTGCCAAATTTTGTAACCAATTGTCAATGTGTATATGTACAAATTGTTGATTTTCACACAATGCTTATGATTTTCTCAATCTATATTAATCAATAAACCTTTTCCATGGTCAATGGCGTGCTTCATTTAAAGTCCCACATTTTTGCCCCTCTCCTTTCATGTGATTTGACAGGTCAAATCGCATGACAAGCCACACCCTATTGTCGGCAATGGCCATGTTCAAAATGATGCAACGCCGACTTTGCAATGCCACATTGATTTGAAAAAGTAGTTCCTGCACTACTTTTGTTGATTTTGGGTGCAACTTGCATAGACATCTGTGCAAGAAGCCACATAGATGTCTTCAAAATTGCACCTGAAGTCGCACTGGAATGTGTCTTTGAAATTGTGCGATTTCAGTTGAAGTCACACGATTTCAAAGCTGCATTCAATGTGAATGACGGCTTAGGCTTTAGAACTACTTGAAGTCTGCTAGCAGCTTGTTTAAAATGGCAATCAATACTCTTTAGGATTAGGGGCGGACCGTCCATTAAGGGCACACGGACGCCTCCTCTTTTCCCGCCACCCCCTCTATGCTAAATGGATAGATTCATGCATAGCATGAATCTATCCATGGCCATCGAAGCAACCCCCTAATTCATGCGGCCAGCCCCTTTCAGGATGCCAGATGCATGAATTACAACAGTGGGGGGTTTCTTTGAAGCACCTGATTAGAGCCATAGGCTCTAATAGGCTTCAAAATAGAGTGGCTGAGAGCGCAGAACATTGAGCTCGCAAGCCCACTCACATGTGTTACAAAAACAAATGAATATTTGCTTTTCTAACACTGAATGGCCTCCCCGCCAATCAGGAAGCACAGCTATGTTAATGGTTTCCCGATTGCGCGGAGAAGACAGGTGATCCTATTGGACGCCTTTCTTCAGAGGAGGAGGGGGAAGCCGCCGAAGCACACACAGCATGCTCCTGCTCGCCAGACACTGCTGCCCGCTTCCTAGATGGGGTAAGTGTGGGACTTTGACGTTCGTACTGCCCTGGGGGGATGCTGTATATACCTCTATCTGGTGAATGCTGTATATACCCCTGTCTGGTGAACGCTGTATATTCCCCTGCATTTACCCTATTTGGTGGATGCTGTATATATCCCTGTATATACCCCTATCTGATGAATGCTGTATATACCCCTATCTGGTGAATGCTGTATATATCCCTATCTGGGGAATGCTGTATATACCCCTGTATATACCCCTATTTGGTGGATGCAGCATATACCCCTATCTGGTGAATGCTGTATATACCCCTATCTGGTGAATGCTGTATATACCCCTATCAGGTGAATGCTGTATATACACCTAGCTGGTGGATGCTGTATATAGCCATATCTGGTGAATGCTGTATGTACCCCTATCTGCTGAATGATGTATTTACCCTATCTGGTGATGCTGTATATACCCCTGTCTGGCAATGCTGTACACCCATATCTGGTGATGCTGTATATACCCTTATCTGGTGATAATGTATACCCCTATCTGGCGAATGCTGTATATACCTCTATCTGGTTAATGCTGTATATACCCCTAGCTGGTGAATGCTGTATATACCCCTATCTGGTGAATGCTGTATATACCCCTATCTGGTGGATGCTGTATATACCCCATCTGATGATGCTGTATATACCCCTATCTGGCGATGCTGTATATACCCCTATCTGGTGATGCTGTATACCCTATCTGGCAATTCTGTATATTCCTCTATCTGGTGATGCTGTATACCCTATCTGGTGATGCTAAGCTGTATACGCCTGACACAATGGATGGAATCTATAAGGGGTGGGGCTTATGAGAAATAGGAGGGATCAAAAAGGAAGGGCAAGGTCTGGCACTTCCCCCATCCAGCCGCCACTGATCAGGATCATCTTCTTAAAAAACGCAAGCAAAGCTTACCAAAAGCACTGAAAATTAGATTTGAGCGAACTTCTAGAAGTCCAGGTTCTGCTGGTCCGGCCGAACTTCGGGACAAAGTCCGGGTTCGGGTCCGGACAGAACCCGAACTTTGTCCCGGACCCCGAACCCCATGTAAAATAGTCCTGGAAAGTCCTAGAGGTCTGCAAAATGAAGGAAATGGGGGTAAGGGTGGGACAAGTGACCTGCAAAGAAATGGAGACAGGGAAATAACTTTAAATATTAAAAAAAAAATAAAAACATAAAAAAAGCAAAAGTGGAGGTGAATGTGGATCATGTTCAAACTGGGTCTGAAAAGTATTAATTAACGGTAGAGGCCATATAACTGTTCTAAAATCATCTTCAAACTGTGTCCAAAAAGTATAAATAAGCCGGGAGAACTCATATCACTGTTCTGCAAACATCTGGAAACTGTGTGTGTCACTTTAAATATAACCAAGAATAACTGAACATCTGTTCTGCACACATCTGTAAAGTCTGTGTGTCACTTTCAATATAGCCGCTAATAACTGAACATCTGTTCTGCACACATCTGTAAAGTGTGTGTGTCACTTTTAATATAGCCGCTAATAACTGAACATCTGTTCTGCACACATCTGTAAAGTCTGTGTGTCACTTTAAATATAGCCGCTAATAACTGAACATCTGTTCTGCACACATCTGTAAAGTCTGTGTGTCACTTTCAATATAGCCGCTAATAACTGAACATCTGTTCTGCACACATCTGTAAAGTCTGTGTGTCACTTTTAATATAGCCGCTAATAACTGAACATCTGTTCTGCACACATCTGCAAAGTGTGTGTGAAACTACAGCATAGAGAAGAACAGGTATATGGTTTCGCTCTGCTATAGTTTCAAACCCAGTTTGCAGATGTTTGCAGAACAGTGATATGATATCACTGTTCTTCAAACATCTGGATTCCACGTGGATGACAGGTGAGTGTGCATCGATATACTGCGGAAAAGTTGGCAGTATGCAGTATGGGAAGATGGCAACCCAGCGGAAGCAGTGTGATGCTTTGGGCAATGTTCTGCTGGGAAACCTTAGGTCCTGCCATTCATGTGGATGTTACTTGACGAGTACCACCTATCTAAACATTGGTGGTGACCAAGTACACCCTATATGGAAACGGTATTCCCTGGTGGCAGAGGCCACTTTCAGCAGGATAATGCGCCCTACAACACTGCAAAATAGTTCAAAATTGTTTGAGGAACAGAACAATGAGTATGAGGTGTTGACTTGGAGTCCAATTCTCGAGATCTCAATCCAATCGAGCATTTGTGGGATGTGGTGGAAAAACAGGACTGATCCATGGAGGCCCTGCCTCAAAGCTTACAGGACTTAAAGGATCTGCTACTGGCAGCTTGCTGCCAGATAAAACAGCATATAGTACCTTCAGAGGTCAAGTGCCATCCATGCCTCGATTGGTCAGGTTTGATTTAGCAGCAAAAGAGGGACCTATTCAATATAAGGTAGGTGGTCATAAAGTTATGGCTGGTCAGTGTACATCAGTGTCTAAGCTGGACCAATGTAATTATGTAAAAATATAGCATGCCTTGGAATTCTTCTTTAAAGAACTACATAGAACTGCATTTGTTGCATGTTACAAGTCAATGATACTGTTTGGGAACATAGTGTTCTTTTTTTTTTTTTTTTAAAGAGATTTTATTTGTATATAAGCAGAGGAATACATAGAATATGGACATATTTCAACGTCATAGAAATATATACAGAGTGCGATCAAAATTCCTGATAACTGGGAAATTGAATTTCCTAAACAATTCAACAAAGTAGTTTGTAAATTTGTTGTACCTTGTGAAACTACAGGTCTGGTTGACTCAAATAGGTTTGAAACAAAAGCAGAATAGAAAAGAGGAACAGAGGTTGCATATGAACTGGATGGATTTCTGCCAAGAGAGAAGGGAGGGGGGGGGTGCTACATCCACATGTCGTTTGGGTAAGGTCTCTTTTATAGGAGGAAGGGATTTATTTTTCCGGAGAAAGCTCAATAGTAGGAAAACTGGAGCAGAGTAGAGATCGTTGTATCCTGGGGGGTGACAGCGTTCATGAAAGATGACCATCTTTTGTTGAAGCGGGAGACTGCAGGAGAAGAGTTAAAGTCTGTAAGGATTTTTTCCTCACGA
Source organism: Glandirana rugosa (assembly GCA_018402905.1). Lineage (NCBI taxonomy): Eukaryota > Metazoa > Chordata > Amphibia > Anura > Ranidae > Glandirana > Glandirana rugosa. Next base: position 198,412 of record BLSH010499691.1, read on the forward strand.
GATCTTGCTTCACTTGGGACACGGTTGGGGTGGTGGTAACAATCCAATTTTTTAGTATTGCTTTTCTGGCTGTAAAGAGGCAGATAAGTATCCAGTCCTTGTGATGAGGGGCCTTGAGGAGCGTCGGTTTCCACATTTGAGAGTCCCAGAAGCCAAAGACCATAAGGAGGGGGTCTTTGGGTATTTGGAATTGAGTGATTTTGAAGATGAACTTTGAGATCCTCTCCCAGAAGTCAGAGATGAGCGGGCAGGACCAAAAACGGTGTGTGAGAGAGGGTCTTTGGAGGTTGCAGAGAGGGCAGGACATGGTGGAGCCATTCCTTGTATCCATAAGGGCAGGTTTGTGGGCTCGGTGGAGTATTTTAAGCTGGGTCTCCCTCCATATTTCGCAGGGAGAAAGGTTAATTGTTGTGTTGAAACCTTTGAGAAGTTTGGTCGTAAGGTCTGGGTCGGGGAAGTCTTTCCCCCAGTTTTTAATTGAGGTGGCTTTGATCGGGGTAGCTTTTTTAGCCTGCAGGGTCTTGTATATTGCTGATATAGAGTATGATCCCGAAGCCAGAAGAGTATCTATCAGTGAGGGGTGGAATCTTTTTGCTTTATCATTGCAGGAGGAGCGGATGAAGTGAGCACATTGCCAGTAATTGAAAAGATGAGATCTGGGTAGGGAATATTTCTGCGCTAGGTCTTCAAAAGGGAGGAGGTCTCCCGTGGTCGGGTCGCAGAGACTGAAGAATGTTGTCAATCCGTTGCTGTTCCAGAGCTCAAAAGCTCGGTGGTGCAATCCAGGGGAGAAGTTGGGGTTTCCCAGGATGGGGAGTTGTCTGGAGATAGTGGTGGGGACCTTGAGGATTTTCCGGATCTCCCTCCAGGCTAATATGGTATCCCGTATTAGAAGGTTATGTTGAAGGTTAGGAGGAAGAATTTTCCGGGGCGTATAGAGAAGGGCCATGGGTGAGAATGGATAGGAAATGGCCAATTCCAATGGGAGGTTAGCATGTCTGGATTCATTTCTGGACCAGTCTAAACCAATTCTTAGGAGGCAAGCCAGATTATACAATCTAATATTGGGTAGGCAGGCGCCACCTTCGCTCCTGGGGAGATAGAGTTTTGTCAATGCTATACGTTGTCTCTTGCGGTGCCAAATGAATTTAGCGATACTTCTGTTCAGGGATTGAATATCTTTGTGCTTGAGTAACAAGGGTATGGTTTGTAGCGGATAGAGTAAGCGTGCAAAACTGACCATTTTAAATAGATGACATCTCCCCAGAAGCGAAAGCGGCAGGTCCATCCAGTTCTCAAGTTCCAAAGATATTTTATGTAACAGAGGCGGAAAGTTCAAAGTGTATATGGAGGAGGGTAGATTTCCTATTTTTATTCCTAAATATGTGATATGTGATTTAGCTACGGTGAAGGGGGAATCGGCGGACCAAGGGCGCTGTGTGGAGGGGCCTATAGGGAGGATTTCACTCTTGCTGTAATTTATTCGTAGACCTGCATAGCGCCTGAAGTCGTCAAATATTTGGATGATAGTAGGCATGTCTTTGGCCGGGTTAGATGAAAATATTAGGACATTGTCTGCAAAGAGTGCTGAACGCAATTCATGTGGACCTATTTGGATGCCATTGAGGGGGGCTTTGGTGGCGAGAAATCTCGAGAGTGGTTCAATGGCCAGATTAAACAGGAGAGGGGATAGGGGGCAGCCCTGTCTCGTGCCTTTGAATAGTCTGAACTCCTCAGAGAGGGACCCAGCCACCATCAGCCTAGCCGCGGGAGAGGTGTACATGGAGCGGATTAGATTAACAAAAGGGCCGGAAAATCCCATCCGTCCCAGGACAAGAAATAACCAGTCAAAGTTGACGTTGTCAAAAGCTTTCTCTGCGTCCAGGGTGATGATGGCGTGGTCACCCCCCTTGTAGGTATTGGCATGATCGAGGGCTGTAATTACTTTCCTTATGTTCAGGGAGGCAGTTTTACCCTTGACAAAACCGGATTGGGCAGGATGAATTAGAGGGGGGAGAATGTTGGAAAGCCGGTTGGCATTTATTTTTGATAGCAGTTTTATGTCCAGATTGAGTAGGGAGATGGGGCGATAGGAACCTGGTTCCAGTGGGTCTTTCCCTTTCTTGTGTAATAGTTTTATGGTGGCTTGGTTTCCTGAGGGAAGGTACGGGCCCCCATTCCAAATCCCGTTAAAGACCAGAGAAAGAGTGGGTTCGATTGCCTTTTGTAGGATTTTGAATAATTCCCCTGTGAAGCCGTCAAGACCTGGGGCTTTGTTTGGTTTTAGGCCCTTAATTGCGGAGGCTATTTCCTGGGGTGTGATGGGGGCATTGAGCTTAACCCGGTCTGGGGAAGGAATCGAGGGGATATCTAAATTTGCGAGGAATTTTTCGGCCGAGGGGAGGTCAGTATTGTCAGGTGAGTATAGGTTCTGGTAGAAATTCAACATGATTTTGTTCAGCTCTTTTGGATTTTTTGAGATGTTTCCTTGGGGATCTCTTAGGGAAGTTATGTGGGTGGGCGTGTAGGGGCCGCTGGCTAGTCTAGCCAGGAGCTTCCCAGTTTTATTTCTGAATTTGTAAAATTTTGCCTCAAGATGGGATTGTTTGATTAATTCCAACGAGTCTGCCCAGGAATCGAAGTCGGCTTTGGCGGACCTCCATTCTTCTCTGGTATGGGGGGTGTCCTGGGTGGAGAGATTCCTCTGTGCTAACCTCAGGCGGGTGCTGGCCGCTTTGAATTTGGTCTGGGAGTGTTTTTTGAAGGAGGAGGCATAAGAAATGATTTTCCCTCTGAGATAGGCCTTGCCTGCGTCCCAGAAAAGATTTGGGTTGTCTAAGTGTTGGTCATTAGTGGAGATATACTCACTCCAAGCCTTGTGAATATATCCCTGAAAGTCAGAGTTGTCTGCCAGATATTGGGGGAAGCGCCAAGTTTGGGGAATGGGTTGGGAGAGCGAGTCATGGAGAGAGATGGAAATTGGTGCGTGGTCTGAGATCGCGATCTCGTGGATTTCAGCCTCCCTAATCATAGGTAGAAGATTATCTGTGCAATAGAGATAATCAATCCTAGTAAATATCTTGTGTGGGTTCGAGTAAAATGTGAATTCCTTTTCCAAAGGGTGGAGATAACGCCAAATATCAGTAGTGTGCAGAGACTCCATGGCGCAAGCTAGGGGGGTGGATGTTAAAGTTTTATGGTCACGATGAGCTTTTCGTGGGTGTGATCTATCCTCTATTTCGTGTGAGATCGAATTGAAGTCACCTCCTATTATATGAGGGGTTTGTGGTGAATTTGTTAAATGAGAAATAAGTTCTTGGAAAAAGGGGGGGCCCGGAGAGTTAGGGGCATATACGTTAGTGAGTAGTATGTCCTTACCCGATAAGCGTATGTGAGTGGTTAACATGCGGCCTTGCATCACCGAGCTTGAGGAAATGACTTCACATGGCAGAGCCTTGTGGATTAGGATGGCTACACCGGCTTTGCGACCAATGGCCTCAGAGCCTATTACTGTTCCTACCCAGAGCTTTTTAAGGCGCTGGAGATCGGATTGTTTCAGATGGGTCTCCTGCAGTAGTACAATATCAGTTCCTAGCCTTTTGAGGTGTCTCAGGATCTTCATCCTTTTAATAGGGGATCTAAGATCCTGGACGTTCCATGAAGTGCATCTTATGAAAGTGGCGGGGAATGGGGAGATGAAAGCCGAGTTGAAGGTGGGGGGGAGTGTCCCTTGAACAGTGGAGGGGAGAGGGAGCAATACCAGGTTATTGGAGTGGGGAGAGAGGTGTTTGAGTGAGAGCTGGAGTGTAGGGGATGGGATGTAGCATGTGTGGGGGGTGTCAAGGAGGGATTGGGGAAAATGATGTTGTGTGCTGGTGTGTTAAGAAGAGTGAACCACAACATAACTAGTCTGTACTTCGCTTTTTTCCGCATGGGCTCGCAGACAGTAAGTCGCTCCCTACCAACGGCCAAAGTAAGAAGTAAGTAGAAGGGAGGGGACCAGTGGGATATTCAAGCTATAGGGGAGTTTGAGGCTCATAAAAGATTTGGGCGGGGCGCGACTTTGCAGTATGGAACCCATGTGGAGAGGCATATACATAAGTTAGAGACCAGGGGTTAACATAGAAACATGTAACATAAGGTTTCATCGAGGGTGTAACATACCAACTGTTACCTTAGCGGACCCTGGGGAGAAGGGTGGCTTCATAATGGACGAGTCCAAAGTCATGGGCCCAAAGGGTGACAAACGTTTTGTATACCTGCAAGTACATTGCGGGGAGGAGAATGTGAAATGAGGAGAATCTTGGATTGAGCAGGGAGTCAGCCCGCTAGATGGGAGTCCGAGGGTTTCATTCGTTTCGGAGAGTCCTTCCTGGGGCTGCGCTGGTTTAGTGCTCTGGGGATCGAGGATGCCCTTTGTGGTTTGGTGGATGGGAGGTCGGGCTTAGTGGATCGGAGATATTTTTCAGCCTCCTGGGGTCATGGAAAGTGAGTTGTTCCCCATTTGTTGCTCTCAGCCTCAGTATTGCTGGGAAAGCCAGGGAGAATTTCAATTGTCGTTGGTGGAGGGAAGAGCAGACATGTTGGAATGCTTTGCGCTTTTTGGAAACCTCGGCTGAATAGTCAGCGAATATCAGAATCTTTACCCCATCAACAGTGAGCGGGTTTGTTTGCCTGTATTTTGAGAGGATATCAGCCTTGTCCGCATAATTGAGGTATTTGGCAATTATAGTGCGGGGAGACTTGCGGTCAGGTTGGGGGTTTCCAATGCGGTGTGCCCGTTCTACTAAGCAGGGCCTGTTGAAGCCTAAGGCCTCTGGGATGCGGTTCGCGCAGAAATCCATGAGGGCTGAGGCCTGAAGTGTTTTGGGTACCCCCACAAAGCAAAGATTACTCCTTCTCGACCTGTTCTCCAAATCGTCAAGTTTTTGTAAGATATATTGATTGGTCTTGGATTGGGATTCCTCCGTCCATTGTGATTGGTAAAGTTCGTCCTCTATATTAGAGATTCTGTGTTCAGCCTCATCCAGTCGGGCCTTATGTTCCCCGAGTTGTTTAGAGATCCGCAGCATCCCCTCAGTGACAGCCTGTTCTACTGTGAGTTTAATTGTGGGGGCTAGAATAGCCGCAACTGCCTGTGCTATTTTCTCGTATTGGCCCTGGTCTTCTTGCTGGGACGAAGGGACCCTGCTCACCTCCATGTCCGCGGTTTGCGCGTCACGATCGTTCGTGGCACAGGCCGCATCCCCGGCCTCAATATGCGGTTGGGGCGGTGCGATCCGCGGTCCGCCTTTCCCCAGGTACCGCTCCATAGCAGGGTGTCAGGGGGGGTGTCGGGGATGTATCCTGAGCCCGTGGGTGCCTCGATGTGAGCCCTTGTTCGGTTTTTTAAGCAGATTTTCGGCCGTGGAGCGGGAGCTAGCGCAGAGTGCTGCTACTCCATACGGCGCCGGAACCGGAAGTCGGAACATAGTGTTCTTAGAAGAGAATTCTACTTGCAACTCTCTTTATGTGTAGGCACTGGAAAAAAAAGTCAAGACTTTTCCAGACCACCTACTTATAGGAGGCTTGGGTCTCCTAGTTTATCCAGGTGCTGTAAGAATTAGAGGATGTAATGCTGCTAGTAGAGAGGCATCTAGATAGATAGATATGTAGCACTACAACCCCGCTGGAGACGCTTGGTAAATTGGATTCCCTGTTCTTCAGCCTCAACTGAGAACAGCTGCAGCCCCAATGACACACCAGGGTAAGCAAATGGACACTGCGCTGCTACTGGGAGCACAACTAAAGATACCCTGCATACAACTAAGGTTCAGTATCAAAAAGCAAACATCAGATTAATTAGTGATAAATTACCTCATTATATTGACACGGGTTGCAGTAAATAGCAGTATGCACATAAATGAGTAAGTAAAGGATTAGGTCAATCACACAGTTCACTAGACAATATGTTCACTAGAAATTTTATGCAGCTAAATTAGCATTAACTAATCCACAAAAATAGGCAACAAGTAATGGCATTAGAAAACAGTAGTGATAATTAGAGTTGAGCGAACACCTGGAAGTTCGGGTTCTGCTGGTCCGTCCGAACTTCGGGACAAAGTCCGGGTCCGGGTCCGGACGGAACCCGAACGATCGCACGGACAACGAACCCCATTGAAATCAATGGGGACCCGAACTTTTAGGCACAAAAATGGCTGTAGGAAAGTCCTGGAAAGCCCCAGAGGGCTGCAAAAGGAAGTAAAATGGGGGTAAGGGTAGGGCAAGTGCCCTACAAAAAAATGGGGACAGGGAAATAACTGTAAATATTTTTAAAAAAATAAAAACATAAAAAAAGCAAAAATGGAGGTGAATGTGGATCATCTTCAAACTGTGTCTGAAAAGTATTAATTAACGGTAGAAGCCATATAACTGTTCTAAAATCATCTTCAAACTAGGGCAAGTGCCCTACAAATAAATGGGGATAGGGAAAATAAATTAAAATTAA
>BLSH010499691.1:209642-221150 GCA_018402905.1 Glandirana rugosa
AGTGTTTACTTAAGTAAAACCCGGAGGTTTAGACCTATACGTAGGAGCTCCTTAAGAAAACAAACACATTAAAATAGAAAACATGAAATTATTTTAGTTTAAATAGATATAACGGAAGACGACGAAACACTGGATCCCCAGCGAAAAGGAGCGACACCCCCAAGAGGGGAAGGGGGCGTGACTCCAACGAAAAAGGATTTACTTCTTAATCCCGATTTCTGAAGTGAGTCTATCGACGAAGTGTTCTTGAAACGGAGAACAGGTATCATTCTCCATGGAGAAAACCCTCAGAATTTGAAGTAGCGACGGTAAGTATATCTTACGTGAGATTTCACCTATATCGACCCGAACGATTTTTGAAATGTCCGGGTCCGGGTCCGTGCCACGGACACCCTAAAGTTCGGTACGGACCCGAACGTTACAGTCCGGGTTCGCTCAACACTAGTGATAATCAATACTGCGATAACTCCTCTGTAAACAGTAGGCTATATCCACTTTAGAGTGCATTCTATATGAATGGCAGCGATGAAGTTTAAGACTCCCAAAAGAGGTACCTCTTACTATGGACAAGAGGCAAAGTTCTTGTGAAGCAGCTATCTGAGTGAAGTCTTTAGCCCTAATTCTTCATTTAGGAAAAAGCAACCTCAGTGCGGGGGAAGGGGAGAACCCCCACAGCGAGGAAAAGCGACCCCTAGGTCACAAAGCAGCAGAAGGCAATATAGATAAATTTGATTTTATTAAAGTACAAAAGATAAAATTACACAAACAAAAGAATTCCTCGAGGATGCATATCCAGATTTGGAGGCCCAAAATGAATTCATTTGTGAGTTACTTGAATTTATGTTGCAGAATAACTGCTTTCAATTCTTAGGCACCAATTATCGCCAAATCCGGGGCACCAGTATGGGAGCACCATGGGCCCCGGCCTATGCCTGCTTGCATCTGGGCCTCTGGGAAAGGGACACAGTGTACCAGTCCTCTATGTACCTCAGCCACTGTATGGTGTGGCTGAGGTACATAGACGATGTGCTCATGGTGTGGACGGGTACGGAGATTGAATTAAATCAATTCATAACCGAGTTGAATGATAATCAAAGGAACATTACTCTTACCTACTCACATAGTGAAAGTACACTGGCCTTTTTGGACCTTAGGTTGACTATCAACCAGGGCCATATTAGGACGCAGACATTTAGAAAGGACACTGCAGCGAATACCCTGCTATTTGCCCAAAGCAATCACCCGAGGCCCCTTGTTCATGGAATTCCCACGGGGCAATTTTTAAGAATAAGGAGGAACTGCTCCGATGACTCTGAATTTAAGAGAGAAGCAGATGAAATGTATGGAAGGTTTAGGGAGCGAGGATATCCCCATAAAACCCTCAGAAAGGCCAGGAAAAAGGCCTTTATGGAAAAACGTGTCGATCTACTTGGAGACTCTAAATCAGGCTCTCCAAATAAGGATCAATATCCTAGGATAGTGACTAAATTTGGAACACAATGGAGGGAAGTAGGTGACATCATTGGTAAACATTGGCCGGTATTGACCCTTTCCCCCTCCGTTGGACGCATTGTCGGACCTAGGCCCTTGCTGACAGCAAGGAGAGCTAGAAATTTAAGTGACATGTTAGTCCACTCTGAACACGTAAGGTCACTTGGACAAAGTAATTGGCTGACTGATGCCCACTCAATGACCGGAATGTTTCCATGCGGACATTGTCACATCTGCAAATATGTACATAAGACTAAAGAGTTCTTTAATTCAGATGGGTCAAAAAAGTTTGAGATAAAGCAATTTATTAATTGTTCCACAACCAAAGTAATTTATATGTTAACCTGTCCATGTAATAAAAATTACATTGGCAAGACCAAAAGAGCCCTCCGGGTCAGAATAGGTGAGCACCTATCCAGCATCAAAAAGAAGGATGATGACCGGCCTATCTCATTACACTTTGCCCAGTACCATCAGAGAAACCCCAAGGGACTTATGGTAAAAGGGATTTATGCACTGAACCTACCATCTAGAAGACGGGACTATGATCGGATCCTCCTGCAAAAAGAAAAAATGTGGGTATACAACCTCGGGACCTTGAGCCCAGGCGGCTTAAATACAGAGTGTAGCTTGCAACCCTTTTTAGAGGAATAGTCCTTCTCATGGAGATTTTACTTTTACAGGTAGTCAAAACTGAGATATATATAGGAACATATCCTCACTAAAAACTCCTGTCCCAATCTTTAGACTCTGACACTGGGGATACACCACCTTCTTTTTTCTGTGGATGGATTACTTTAGCATACACCAGAAGATATTCATTAAAGATTGAACCTCAGTCAGGCACTCTATATATAGTATTAATCAACTTCGTCCTAGCCTTAATACGGTGTACTGTGCTGTTAAAAATGTAGCTACTAATTATTTATTCTCCCAATCTGTTGGTAATCTTCCTTTATGTTTTTATTACTTACTATGTCTCCCCCCCTTTTTGTGATGAATGCCAGTAAGTGAGAGAGATGACTGTTGAGATCTATTAGTTTTGGCTAGCTATTCAGAAAACTTTTGTAGATACATACACTCGTCTAATTAACAGCCTGTATACCAGCCGTTCCAAAGAGTGACATCTAATGGCTATTTAGGAGTACTACATATGAATTACCAAAGGATATAAATAGCCCCGCTCTCCAGCTTCTCCTCAGCTCTGAGGAAATTGGCGTCTAAGCCAATGAAACGCGTCAGCGGTGCGTCATCACGCACGTGACGTGGGCGGGAAGGAAAGGAAGGGCGGAAGTCTCCTGGCGCATGGAGACTCTCGGACCACGTGACGTCCATTGGGATTAGCCATCTCAGCTGATCTCTGCTGAACTGCTCAAGTTTCTGCCTACACACGCTGACATACGCCCGGGAGAACCATGAGAATGCCCACCACGGCTTAAGGTCAACTTCAGCACGGGACTATTTAGGAGCATAGCTCCGGAGAAACGCAGGAACGGGTGAGGCAATTCCAGTTTACACTCCATTACTCACAGTGATCCCTAGGGCTTTATGCAGCATGAGAACATTGAACTATTTCCAATTGATCGCCGAGTTGCTCTAGCAATGGCTGGTATGACTGATTACTGCGGAATCAACCTCTCCCTGTGTTGATCCATTATCATTACAGTGCACTTCTTGTGTTATATCTCAGCAGCCATTGGGCCTCTATGTGAATAGTGGGTCCCACCATCCCTGCCACCCTTGCACACCGAGGACACTTGTCACCCAGTCTCCTATCATTCTGCCTTGTATTTGAGACTCCCGACCTTCCCAGCTCAGCCACATCCCACACCAGGATAGCACTGGTTACATTATAGCCGTTTAGGTTGATATTTTGTGAGTGCGTCCTGGGTTATGCTTGATGAGATGCATGAGCAGCTGCTACCCTTTCCTCCCTCCTGTTTGAGACAACATTGTCTTCACTGTTTTTACCATTGAGGTTTAGTCCTTCATTGATCCCTGACCCTCTTTTGTTTGTGTAATTTTATCTTTTGTACTTTAATAAAATCAAATTTATCTATATTGCCTTCTGCTGCTTTGTGACCTAGGGGTCGCTTTTCCTCGCTGTGGGGGTTCTCCCCTTCCCCCGCACTGAGGTTGCATTTCCTAATTGTGGTTTTTTGACCCTTGGTCTGCACTGGCTGTAGGTTCAACCAGTGATGCGGCAGATTTGGATTTAACTTTTCATGGTGGCCATTATTCCACTTTGTAGTAGTCCCGGGGTAGTAGATCCGGATGGGGTAATCTCCTTTTCTTAAAGCCCTAATTCTTCAGCCAGATAGCATTGGGGCCCAGTCTTTATGATGGTGCAAATGAGTACAGTGCCAGTAAAGTCTGCATGCAGTAAATAAAGCTACTAGTTAGATGGCCAGTCCCTATGTGCTCAGTTTCTGCTAGCAGCAACAGGTTAATGGCAGCAGTATCCCCTCACCAGTCCCAGTGCTACAGCAACAGGGACCTCACTGTTCAGATGTCAGCTCACTTCTGGATCTGCCTGAAGAGACTCTGGTCCTCAGCACATGGTGGCAGGCTTGTGGCAGGCGCACAGGTCCAGAAATGTGCACACATCAGTCTCCTTGCGGCAAAAGAGGAAATCCCTTGGTATTTAGCCTGTGAAAATACAGCTCTCTCTCTCTTTATACCCAGCTCACACAGTAAATTGTAGTCCTATAGTCGATTAACTGCCATAGTAGAGTTGTTTACCAAATCTCATCTGCCATAATTCAATGCTGCCAATCATCAAATCTCTTGAGCTCCTTCTGCTTGTTAGCTCTCCTGTGGATGGAAGTGAGGTAGTGTTAACCCATTCAACTGTAGTCCATTGGTAGCACAAACAGCACAATGTCCTATTTTCACTCTCTGTTTCTAGCTAAACACCTGAAGATAGATAGATAGATAGATAGATAGATAGATAGATAGATAGATAGATAGATAGATAGATAGATAGATAGATAGATAGATTTATGAAAATTAGTAATAATAGATAAACATTTATGCTCAGCCTAAAGTAAGTGCAGAACTGGGATTATAATAGAATTTAATTAATTTTGTACTGGCAGAATAGAAAAGGTTTACAGTACATTCATTAAAATAAGCGCCTGAATTCCCAGGAGTATCATACTCTCTACACCTAGTAACTCGTATCTGTTTTACAGGCAAATTAAATCAAAGACAAAAGAAAACTGTTGTTTTTTTACTGTTTTATACATATTTTATTAGATTTACTTTAAGGGTGACTGATCCCGAGGGTTTGTTTTTATCTGTTCAGAAGTTCTTCTATTCAAGTCAAATTTGCTAAAAAAAAGGATGAAAGCCAAAACTATTTTCTAATTGTTAATAATTCATATTCTTGTCCTGCACAATTGGTGCTATTTACAAAAATAACCTGCGGCATGTCAGCATTCCAATGTTCGCTGCAAATTCATGAGGTAGTGGCTGGGTGAGTTTATACTTTGAAGGCTGACCAGTAAAGAGTACCTGTGCTGAATAGAATAACAATCTAGAATACATACTGTTTATCTTTCTTACAGGTTCAAGTTTTTGTGCTTTTATTTTACCTTTTATAGTGCTGCATTTCCCAGTAACCATGTTGTTGTCCTGAACTTTTGTATTGACATTGCCCAGGGAGTAAATACTGGGAGATCTAGGCAAGGCAGAGAGTGTAAACTGATTATTGCTCAGCCCTGTAGTTACAGCTGCCTAATTTAAAGTCAGCTTCACTATTTTTATAAATGGTGTTCCAGGAGGTTCGAAAAAAAAAAAAAAAGCAGCTTTAGCTGCAAATACTTATCTTCTCCTCTGTACTGTCCCTTGCAGCTATTTTGTTTTGACATTAAATCTTTTCAGTCTTCTGGGTTGAACAATGCGAAGCTGGAGGGCTGGAGTTGGACTGTATGGCCATTCCATCTAAAGGTGATATTAGACAAAGTGTGCTAGGTCATGAATGAATGGCTTCTTCTGTCTGTCTATCTACCATTGTTTACAGGTCTAGACCAAAGTATTAGGTGTTTCCAGCTGCTACCTTGGTGTGTTATTCCTCCTGCTGTTATATTGCTCTTTAGTTTCAACTGTTTTTTATTGGTTTTACAAATGTTTCAAATATACAAAAAAGATTAAAATAAAACCAGGTGTAACATACAATGGTTGCATATCTTCATCATGTTACATATAGATATTCAGAGGTATATGAGTGAGAGTTCCCTTTGGGATATAGCAGATAATATCTGTAGGTATTTCTTGTTTGAGAAGCTTAGGGTCGATTCTGGCTTATGGCGGGGCCAGGCTCCGACCCCCCCGCCCATCCCATCTAGGATCAAGCTGTGGGTCAAGGGAGTGGCCTAGCCCCCCCCCCCCCCCCACCAATGCGACTGGGATTCCGCTTTGTATTCCAGTTAACCAATATATATCTCATAAAAAAAGAAAAAAGAAAGAACAGGTTATCAATGGATGTATATAGAAAGTAGTGCATTGAAATTTAGAGCAAAGCCTTGAGATGTCACTTGAGGAGAATGGTGCACAGACATTTTTACCTAAGATATTATGCCTTGCACTGGTCAAATTCGGCTTCATACCATTCCATCCAAGGTTTCCATCTGCTATACATGGCTTGATATCTGTCCTGCACGGAAGCGAACATTAGCTCATAATTAGCATGTAGATTTATGGTTTGTATGACTTCATTAATATTAGGGGCGCCTGGAGAGTTCCAGTGTCTTGTAAGCATTAATCTAGCACTCAGTAGAATATGGGTTATTATGTCCCTCAGTGTAGTAAGCACCTGACTTATCTCCATGGAAAGTAGAGCCATCCCTGGGGTAACAGGTATTTTTATTCCCACAACACTTTCCATTATATGGAAAACTTTCGCCCAGAAGGTTTGTAATTTTTGGCATTCCCATAATATCTGGAATAGTGTGCCCCTATTTCCACAGTGCCTCCAACACGTGGGGGAGCGCTGTGTGTCAAATTTAGATAGTCTCGATGGTGTGAGGTACCACCTGAATAGTATTTTTTGTGTTAATTCCCAAAATTTGGTGAATTTGGTTGATGCATAGGTGGTAGTAAGTGCTTTTTGCCATTGTTCGTTAGTATATGTGATTTGCATGTCATGCTCCCAGGCCTTGATGGGTGCTGATTTGACAAAAGTCTCCCTCTGATTTATAAAGTTGTAAAATAAGGAAATGCCTTTGATATTATTGCTATTCTTTGTGAGGTATGTGGCGAATTTCCAGGAATGTCAGGTGTGGAGTTCAGTAGGTGTACTACCTGGGTGTGTCTATAGAAGTCAGAACTGTCAAGTCCAAATTCTAATTGAAGTGATCTAAACGTTTTGGGCACTGGTCCTATCATTAGATCCTGAGTTGATGTTATTCCTTTGGTCATCCAGTGTGTTATGTGTACGTCTGGGATAAGAAGTTGGAGGCTAGAGATATTTGGGTATAGCGTGGTTGTTTTGTATTTGTCCATAGGCGTGGATAGAAGTATCTTCCATGCTCTGATTGCTGCCAGTATAGTGGTGGCTGTTGTACTGTGTGGTTGTGGTTTAAGCCTACATGTCGCGAGGATGTCAACCAGGTTATTGTTTTTGCATTGGTATTCTTCTAGGTCTATCCATCTTGGTCTATTAGGATGTGGAAAATACGCTTTCATTTGTGCTAGAATCCTGGCCGTGGTTACATTGTTCTTTATATGGCAAATCCAAAAGAGAGAGAGAGTGGAGCCCCTTTGTGACGATATGGTAAGGATATTATGTCCAAACTCACTAACTCTGAGATTTAAAATAAGCATTTAGTTGGTTTAACTTATATGTGAAGCCAAGTAGGGACTAATTAAACCCCTCACAATATTTTGCTGTTTCTGTAGAATTTTAGACCAGACTATATGACCCAGTACTAGTAAGGGTCAAATAAAGCTCATATGTTCAAAAGCAAATCTATACGGTGTCTATCTTCTCAAGACACCACATTTGCTTCAGAAAACATGAGCTTTATTTGAACCCTATTCATTCTGGGTCATATTATCCAGTGAAAGTCTAAAGTTACTTGCATGTTGGTGAACAACAGATGCTTGCTATTGGACTATAGAAGCACTGGTCCTATTTGTAGGTTATTATTTGCCTGGGGGCATATTTTTCCAGCAGCTGGGTGATTTTTTTCAATTCAATTGACATTTTGGACATCTGAGCACTGAGGGCTAATTATAATATTGTTTTTATGTAAAAATATTCTTCATTGCCTGACTTGACACATAAAAAATATTCTCTCCAAAGTAATTTAAGTCCTCTCTTACAAAGTTGTCAATGGAACAAGTGTCCCCATTTCGAGATTCCCTCCTTTTTATGTTCCAGTGACAGCTCTAGTATTTGGGTTTTAAGTCCCAGTGACAATGACCCCCCAGGGGGGTGAAGCTCACCATTGGGGACAACAATTAGAACCTGACAGGGGTTCCAGACCCTCCCTTCTTTGTCCAAAACAAAAAAGAAAGATTTTAACTCTAAAGTATTGATGTACTAATAATTAAAATATTCGTTTAAAGGGGACCCTTTTAGGAAAAAATATGAAGGTGTGGCACCCTCCAGGAAACATGTGCTACTTTTTGACTTTTAGAGTTTTTCTACAGTCACATTTACTGATATCAGTGGCTAGCTCATGCAGTATTGTTCCTAAACGCAATGCAACTGTAAAATATCTTACAGATGACAAATAGCCCAAAAAAATTTTAGAAAAGGCCCTTTTTCATTTACCTTATTTACGTCACCACTTAGCTGGATTATATATAGACCCGGGTGCATAGACTGCTTAGCAAACCACATTTGTTAGTAAATTTGACGAATGTACACCATAATTGATGTGCTTGCCTACTGCATAGTAAATACTCAGATAATATGATTTTTCTTTCTTGCCTAGTCATGGACTGAGATATTCTTTAGCAAATCAGTGTTTTTCATGCTCTGCAACCCTAATAGTAGCTACATTCAATAACAAAAGCACTGATAAATCCTATACCATAGAAATCTGTAGCACTATTTGATCTAGTTAGAATTTCCTTACTACAAATGTAACAAAAAAACAAGATAACTAACATTTCTACCACATAAAAAAATAATAAAGTGATATTAACAATCAAAGAAAATGCATATACTAAAGTTCAAATTGCCACAACACACACAACACACAATAGTGTACAATAGTAGAAATGCAAAACAAAATCTCCATTTTAGCAGAAAATCCAAACCAATCCGCTATGTAGTCAGTACTATAAAGTGTGTATATATAACCATTTATTACAGTTTTGGATAATGGATGGAAGAATTAAAAGCTATGTAAAAAACAAACAAAAATTGCCAGGTCGCTTACCAGCCAGCCTGAAAAAACAAACAAATGAACCGTGTTAAGTTCATGTTAAAAACAAGGGGTGTAGTTTGCACACATTTGCAAATATATGTGTAAGTTGCAGATGCCACGTCACGGCACCCCAGTGTACTGCAGTCCTTACTCTGTAATTTGAGAGTCTCCAAAGTTGGAGCACAAATATAAGAACGGATAGATTAAAGTGGATGTAAACCCTCACATATACCCAGTGAAGTGAACAGCCTCAGATGATACACAGAGATGAAACAAATCTCCCTACATACATATTACATGTAAATCTGCTGTCTTTAACTGTATATATCCTCTAGAAAGTGCTCTTCCTGTTAGCAGATTTTCTTTTGCTGGTTAAGATTGTAGTGAAGCCTGGGCACACAGCCAAGAAAGCCAAGACAGCTTATTGGAGGAAAGGCACACACATCCTCTCTTCATAGGTAGAGACTCTCAGCTCTCTCTATTGCAAAGTTCAGAGCTGCGCTAATCTATTGATTGCATCCTCCCCAACACAAAACTCTGGCTGCTTTTATCGTATGTGACAGAATACTTGTCAGGCTGAACTGAACAGAGGAACTGAACAAGAGACAGCTACGGGACATAATGCTTTGGAGAGACATAACAAAACACTGCAGATCTATGTGCCCAGCTCAAATTTCATGAATCGGGTTTACATCCACTTTAAAGGCAGGTATACCTGGAGGGAGCCCACCCCTCCTTAAGTGTACAGGAAAGCACTGGACACTCAGCAATAGCACAATGGCATAAAAGGTATCTAGTGTGCCCCCATGCACCAAATAAGCAGCTTACGCATGTATATGCAAATGTGTGCAAACTAAACCCCTTGTTTTTAACATGAACTGTTAGACAGGGTTAATTCAGTTTGTTGCAGGCTGGCTGGTAAGTGAGTTGGGATTTTTTATGTGTTTTGATGTGTTGCCCTTCCATGTGCCCCTTGCTGTAAAGGTCATAATAGGCTGGGGTGGTTGTCATTTGTTCATACTATTGGTTATGTGGTGCAGTGGCATACTAGATACCTTCACTGCTATTGTGCTATTGCTGGGCGTCTAGTGCATTCCTGTACCTTTAAGGAGGGGTGAGCTCCCTCCAGGCATACCTTCTCTTAATCTATCCATTAATATATACGTGCCTCAACTTTAGAGACTCTCAAATTATAGAGTTAGGACTGCAGTACACTGGGGTGCTGTGACGTGGCCTCTACAGCTTACACATGTATTTGCAAATGTGTACAAACTAAACTCTTTGTTTATAGCATGAACTGTTAGAGGGGGTTACTTTAGTTTGTTGCAGGCTGGCTGATAAGTGATCTGAAAATGTTTGTTTTTCGACACGCGTTGCCCTTCCATGTGCTCTTGCTGTAAAGGCCAGTTATAAGTTAGGGTGCTTGCCATTTGCTTGTACGGAAGAGTTAAAACCCCTATAAGATTTTTTTGCTGCTGTCTGTGTACCTTTGAGCAATGTATTCTTCATCTCTTTCCCCTGAGGACTGTGAGTACTGTCTTATGTTCTATACCCCCAGAGAGTGTAAGCAGCCTTCAGCTTTATACAGAAGCGAGCTTTAGCCTTCTCCTAGCAAGTAGAGACTTTATGGGAGTCCTTTGCCAGGATAGTCAGAAAAGTCCTCATTTACTTCAGTTCCTTTGCGGTATCCCATGCCTACCCCAAACCTATCTATGTTCTGCTCAACAATAAAAATATAAAAGATACCCTTAGACTGTTTTTTTGAACCAGAGAGAGAGAAGAAAATGCTGTTCCTGCTGTGCTGGGTGAGCTCTAATTGGGGATACCGAACCTTTTATGTCAGTGCTCATGTGGAGTAGGGCCAAAATAAGACTATCATTAAAATAAAAAACTGTTTCAATATTCACCCTCCAATACAGAGCTGCCACCTACAGTAATTTGTTTTTGCCACTAGTTCTCTGTCTGACATCCAGTATCGTTCAACCCTGATTCCACGTTATCATTGACCCACCACTTCCTATGATTGGACAATGAAAGAAGAAGCAACACACAGGTAAGCTAATCTCTCTGTCACGTGGATTTCTCTTCCTATTAGCATGGTTATTGCCCTGAACAAATTGTGTTTTTGTGCTGCATTTTTCTCCCACATGCCAGCCCTGCTGTAGGGGGCTGCAAGGGGCAGATACCAGGTCACATTCAAAAAAAATTATATTTAATGGTGTAGTAATGAATGCAGAGCTGCATTGATGTGTATATTTTCATAGAGTTCAGATTTAAAGAATAATTCTAGGCATCGGCATGTTCTACATTTGTCCAGCTTGGAACCAATGTAACTATGTATATGACATACTGTACCTGGCCGGTGACCCTATAGGTATCAGGAAGCTGGAAATAACTGAAATAGTCTCTGCTACTCCAGTGATCTCCACTTGCTTATGGGTCCTGCTTATGGGTCCTGCACTGAGTGGTTGCTCTCCTGCATTGTCAGCACAGGAGGTCAGCTGCTTGGCACGGGTTGCATTCTCTGAATGAGTTCACTGTTTGCTCTAATTGGGTGAGGTGGAGAGGGGGGGGGGGGTGACATCTCCAACTCATCCAATCATGGAACATTTTGCATTTATTCAGAGAGTGAAAA
>BLSH010499691.1:282190-293522 GCA_018402905.1 Glandirana rugosa
AAACCACAACGACTCATCTCAACTCGCTTGGAGACCTTCAAGCACAAGACGACCAGACCGGTTTGAAGCCCTGTTTCAGGCCCAAGCCCAGGCCTGCCTTGTGCTTGCTAGCGTGCCTGGGGCTTGGGGTAACTTTAGTTACCCCTGGGCTTGTAAATCCGTGTTTTTACCGACATTGTTTCAGGACCTTTCGGGATCTCCCGACGTTTTCCTTCATTTTACCCCCATTCCCATCCCGTTCACGGGATGTTTTTTTACCCCTATCCCTTTTATTTAATTTTAGTTTATTTTTTTACCCTTCCCCCCACTCCTTTTGCAGCCCTCTAGGGCTTTCCAGGACTTTGTTACAGCCATTTTTGTGCCTAAATGTTCGGGTCCCCATTGATTTCAATGGGGTTCGGGGTCCGTGCGATCGTTCGTGTTCCGTCCGGACCCGAACCCGGACTTTGTCCCGAAGTTTGGCCAGACCAGCAGAACACGAACTTCCAGAGGTTCGCTCAACTCTACTCAGCAACACCAAAAGACCCAGAAGACCACGGAAAACAATTGTGGTGGATGACCGAAGAATTCTCTCCCTGGTGAAGAAAACACCCATCACAACAGTTGGCCAGATCATGAACACTCTCGAGGAGAGAGATTAAACTGCAGAGGGATTATCCGAGTGATGAAAAGAGTAAGGAAAGGTTGTTTTAAGAAACAGCATAGGAAGAACTTTGGAGCCCGGTGAGCCATTGCGACCAGTGTATCTTAACAGATAATAAACGACCTTTGCTTAAGAAATAAATGCGTTCATACATACTGTGAGTGTGAGTTAGGTTGATTACCTCTTGTATAGTTGGTAGGTCATTGGATTTCCACTGTTTAACAATCATTAGTCTTGCTGCTAAGAGAATGTGGGTGACCATTTAGCTGAGTTGTTTAGGTATAGTGTCAATGTCAATGCTTATGTTGAGTAGTGCGAGTTCTGGGAGTATAGAGATTGGAGTACCTGTAACCTTTAGGATTAATTGAGACATGTCTTTCCAAAAGCTGGTAATTTTGGGGCATTCACAAAGAATGTGATGTAAGGTCCCTAGGGACCCACATTTCCTCCATCATGAAGGTGGAGTGGATATATCATAAGTATGGAGTTGGGAAGGAGTGATGTACCATCTAAGGTTGAGCTTATGAGTGAATTCCCGTAGGTTAGAGGAGCGTGTTGCTTTGTGGGTAGAAGTTAAAGCCACTCTCCATTGTGATTCGCTAAAGAAGTGATTTAGGTCCCGTTCCCATTTAACCATGGGGCAGTTTGTGGAAGCATGTTTTGCTTTGTAACATTGTAAAAGAGGGTGATACCTTTGGTGGATGATTTATAAAGAGATAAAAATGACCATGCTTTTTCAGGTATAGGTTTGATTAATTGTGGGTTGCTAAGTAGGCAGTGGGTTATTTGTATAAAACAAGAGTGTTTTTTTGGAATTGGCGCTGTCTCAGTGATGTAAATATATTTTGTGTAAGTATATTGATTTAAAAGTGCAAAGTGTTTGAAAATTAATGATGTTTTCCTGTGTCCGTAAAAGTCCGTAAATAAAGATTGTTATAAATAAAATAAAACATAAAATTATAAAAAAACAGTATCAGATCAGAATAGATTATTAGTGAAAATATAAATTTGTGTATATATAAAAATCCAAAACGTAATTCCAAAAAAAATTTTTTAAAATGTGATCCGTAAAAAATCCGTGAAAAGTCCGTGAAAAGTCCGTAAAATTCAGTCCGTGAACATTCATAAAAAGGAGTTTTTGATGATTAGGTTCAGTATTTAATTTCATACAAATAAATATATATAGATGATTTGTTGATAAAGACGTTTCCAGAAATTAAAAATTGACTTTAGTGCACGATCCTGTTTCCTCTGCTTAAGGTGACTTGTGCTCCCCTCTTGTGCCCACACTTACCAGAGTCTCCTTACCCCTGCAGGGGTAGCCCGCATATGGTAAATGGGGTCTTTTCCTCGGTTCCAGGTGTCCTTCAGTCTTTGCTCCTATTCGGTAGTTTCTGTCCAAAATCCTTTAGGGCGCCATCCCGCTTTCCACCGGCTGTGATGATGATCGCTGGGCATAGCAGAGGAAACCTTTCTTTACAAACGTCTTTGCAGATCACACTGGCAGAAACCAACCTCCACTGATACCTGTGTGAAGGAATTCGTCCTCTTCTGTTTCCAGTCATCACACGCTGTGGGTTATTTGTAGATATTTAAAGTAGTCTTTGGTAGGGAGCGAGAACTCTTTTTTAGAGATAAAAAGGTTTGAGGAGATTGTCCGAGCATAGGGGATTGGAATTGGTAGTGCCCTAAAGAGATATGGTAGTTGGGGTAATTTAATCATTACAAAAGCTGCTAGTCTACCAGACCAGGAGAGTGGTAGTTTGGAGATGTAGTTTAAGTCCTGTGGTAAGTTATTCAAAAAGGGAATAAAATTAGCCTGATAGAGTGCGCTTAGTCCGAGAGCTCCGCACCCACCTCGGCCGTCGGATCCCCGGGCTGGCGAAACGAGCGGTCGGCTCGCCCTGGATGTAGGGGAAACTGGTGGGAGATTGTCCCGCATCTGGCCGAATGACAAGGGACCGTCCCGAGGCTTGAATTTGGCACCGCGGCTGCCG
This sequence comes from Glandirana rugosa, assembly GCA_018402905.1. Classification (NCBI taxonomy): domain Eukaryota; kingdom Metazoa; phylum Chordata; class Amphibia; order Anura; family Ranidae; genus Glandirana; species Glandirana rugosa. Next base: position 284,831 of record BLSH010499691.1, read on the forward strand.
GGGTGCACCAAGATGGCCGCGGCCACGGCCTAACATCTGGCATCAGCCCCATTCCTTGTTGGAAGCAGCCCTGAGCTTCACCCTGCACACAATTACCACCCTCCAGTCACTGTGAACTGAAGACCTCCCAGGGCCATACATTACAAAGCCCTCCTTCACCCACAGCGGGCCTCAGTGAGTATAAGGGTGAACCAAGATGGCCGCCACTCTGGCCTAGTCCGTTCCCAGGCCTCCAGAACAATAAGCTTGCAATCTGCCCTCCTCAAATAAAGGATGTTCTTTTGGACCCCCTCCAAATAGGGGTCCTGGGCTAAGATTAGTGACTCTCTCACCCACATCCCTACACCAGCGTCTGGTCTTCCCTTAAAGATAAAGGCAGGGATAAGTGAGGGAAAGGATCTCGGCACCACATTCTACATCCATCGGATGGTTAACAATCTGTAATCACCAAGGCCCTACTCAAAGCAGGAACCATATCAGCTCCCCGCATGCAGGGAGTAAACGCCAGGAGGGCGCTATCACACCTCTTTGTTGAACCTGAACAAACCCCCCCTGAAATGACCACAACGGGGGCCCTCTCTCCATCCATACCCCAGGAGGCTTCTGCGGAGCACAGGCCTATTATTTCTCCGGCTACCCTTACCCTTACACCCGGGCCCAATCTACCCCCTCACCATTCCTTCTCAGTCTCCCCGGCCTCCACTGAATCATTCATACGTCGAACAATGGAAGAATCTCCATTCTCTCTGGCGATAAGACTCCCCTCCACCCAGCAAGACATAAACAACCCCAGCCCCATAGTTCAAGAACCTCTCCTAAACACTGCAGACTTATTCATCAAGTTTTCCAACCTCCTGGAACGTGGTCTGGCGAACACAGCAGCGAAAATCACGGGGGATATTAAAGCAGACTTTCATAATCTTGGGACTAGAATAGACACCATTGAATAAAAATTGGACTTCACAGTAGCCAGAACCAAACAAAATTCGGACCACCTACAAGTTTTACAAGATCAGCTTGACACCACCCTTGTAAGAATAGACGACCTGGAAAACAGGTCACGAAGATACAACTTTAGGGTAAGGGGTCTTCCAGAGTCCATAACTGCAGTTAGCCCTGCAATCCAGGACCTGATCCAATCCATCATTCCAAATATACCCAAACACAGATTGGAACTGGACAGAGCCCATAGATCACTTGGTCCCCAAAGGAAAGATGGATCCCCAAGGGACATTATAGTGAAGCCTCACTTCTATGCTGTCAAGGAGGAAGTAATGAGAGCCTCCAGATCTAAAACATCTATTTCTTGCATGGGACACACAGTCCAGATTTTTGGGGACTTATCGCCGAACACTATTCAAAAGAGGAGAACCTTAAGACCGCTTCTCTCAGTTCTGCAGCGAGCGGAGCTCAAGTACTGGTCGGCCTTTCCATTTGCAGTCAAATTCAACCTGAAGGGAAAAACATTCTCCTTCTCCACCTTAGCGGAAGGGGAAAAACTTCTCCTACAACTGAAGCTGATCATCCTAAAAGCTCCAATGGATCTTACTGACCCAGCTGGTTCCCACACAAAGAGACCTACCCCATCCAGTCCAGTCTCACCGCTCTGGACCAAGTCTAAGAGCAAGAAGGCTAAAGACAACAGACCTCCATGATTCACAGACTGGCCAATCTAACACTTCTCAATTACAATTGGTTAAGGTCCCTCTTGAGAATAAGGAGGGTCCTTTCATAAAATCAGGGGACTGTTGTATTTCAGGGGCCTTTTGACCCCTCCCCTCTGATTTTTGACCTCGGTTTTTTTTTCTGTTAGTAACAAATTTACTCTTCAGGACTCTATGTTTCATAATTTAGTTCAGTCCCTTATGTTTTAAGAGTCCTCAACTCTCCTAAATGTATCTAAACTTTGATTTTTACTTATAGCCCTTTATACACCCACACATTCAGGGCTCATCACTTTTGCTCTTATCCAGGTAATGCTTCAGCCTGGGGGCACCGCGGCCGGGATGGGGCCCCATGTGCCTCTACTTATTGCAGGGAATTTCTAGAAACTCCTTGGAGTAAGTTGTCTGCCCCTGATGGGTCAGATATTTGATTATGTTTTCTGTTTAATCCTTGTTTTGTTCCCTCTTAGCAGGGCAAGTGAAGCGGAACAGAGGGGTCCCTTTTTTTATCCCCCCTCTGGAACCGACTTCTACAACTTTATACAGTTATTATTGTTATTGCTTTTTCAATTCTCTTCTCTCTCTATCTTCCCCCCGTTTCTCCTCCTTGGAAAAATCACCTGACCACCATCTATGTTTCAGACGCTCCCAGACATGCCGCTCACGAAGAGGGGCTCCTGAATCCCCTAGAGTTCTATACTACCTCATTGGGGACATCCGGAAACAAGGTGAGTGCCGCAGTAATCATTTGCCTCAATCATTATGAGCTCCATGGCTAAAACACTTCGCAAACATCTTAAAATAGCAACCCATAACGCTCAGGGACTGAACTCTCCTGTCAAAAGGAGGAAATTACTTTCCCAATTCAAAGCACTTAATCTAGACATTGTCATGACCCAAGAGACCCACTTTCCTTTACGGTACAGCCCTAAATTCCTTCACCCACACTATCCCAAGTTCTTCTTAGCTAACGCAGAAACTAAAACAAAAGGAGTGGCAATCCTGATCTCTAAAATCTGTGGCTTTTCCCTCATCAAGGAAATCAAGGATCCACAAGGGAGATATATCCTAATCAAAGGCACCATAGAAGGAATGCTCTTTACCTTAATCTCCTACTACGCCCCCCAACAAGGGTCAAATTTACTTCCTTAAAATGCTATTTAACACTATCCAGCCCCATCTGGAGGGAAGAGTCAGATTAGGAAGCGACTCTAATATTGCCTTTGATCAAGGTCTTGATAAAACTAGACCTATAGGAAACCAACTGACTCGCCCAACCAAAGCAAGTCTGAAACTGGCTAAATTGCTACACTCTTCCAATATGTCAGATGCATGGAGAGAACTGAACCCAAACAGGAGAGATTATACCCATTTTTCTCATCCTCATAGCTCATACGCCCGAATAGACCACATATTGGTGCAGACACACTCAACTCCCCTAGTATTGAATTCACAAATAATTGACACCCCACTCTTGGATCACTCTTTAGTCCTCATACAATTCCGTTCAGATCCAAGCCTTGCAAAACCATCCCATTGGAAATTAAATGAATCGCTACTGACTGATCCCATTAAGCTCACAGAAATTAATAACTTCCTTAAAGAATACTTCCTCCTCAATAACAGAGAGGAGACTTCTACCAAAATTCTATGGGCAGCCCACAAAGCTTTCATCAGAGGAACGCTCATTCAGATAGCCTCAAAAATAAAGAAAGAGAGGTCAGCAGAATTAGCCAAACTGGAAAAATCATTTGAGTCTTTGATGGCAGCGCATAAAGCTAAGCCTACTCACATTCCCACCACCCAACTGGATACAGCTAGACTAGAACTTAACCTGGCCCTTACAGCCAAAGCAGAAAAACATATCAGTTGGAGCGGGCAGAAATTTTACACACAGAGTGATAAACCAGGTGTGATGTTAGCAGCTAGACTCTCTCCACAACAACGACATCACCATCTACCCAAAATTAGAGCCCCGGGCCAAGGCCTTACCTCTAACCCTACAAAGATCCTGGAAACCTTTCATAAATTTTATACTGACCTCTATGACGCTCCCAAATGGAATCCCCCAGACTCCTTTTCAGCTTTCCTTAAGGACATCCCTCTCCCCTCCTTAACACCTGAACACAGACAATTACTAGAAGATCACATTACAGAAGAGGAGGTGTTAGGGGTAATTAAAGACCTGAAAAAGAATTTGCTGAGACCCTTACCCCCCACTTAACCAGATTTTTTAACCTTACAACACAGGGTAACCCCATAGACCCTCAACTTAATTCTGCCTTCATCTCAGTGATACCGAAGCCTGATAAGAACCCTGAGGAGGTTGCCAACTACAGACCCATATCACTGATAAACAATGATATAAAAATCTTAACGAAGATACTAGCAAATCGCATCTAGCAAGTCGCATCTTTTATAAATCCTTACATTCATAAGGATCAAGTGGGTTTAATCCCGGGCAGGCAGGGCCCAGACCAGATACGTAGGGCGGTAGACCTAATTTCCATCCTACAATCCAACTGAGAGGGTGGGCCTAAACAACGAGGCATGATCTTATCTCTAGACCTCAAAAAGCCTTTGACTCTATTTCCTGGGACTACATATTTATGATCCTAGAGAAGTGGGGTTTCGGCCAGCGCTTTATGGGGATCATCAGGGCACTCTACTCCTCCCCTACGGCCCGAATCAGGCTTCAGGGATACTTCTCAAACCCGATATATATAAACAAAGGGACAAGACAAGGGTGCCCCCTCTCACCACTGATCTTCACGATCGCCATTGAAACCTTGGCGATCGCTATTCGCCAAAACCCAAATATAAAGGCTTGTTTGCAGACGACATCCTCTTATTCATTACTTCCCCCCACACATCTCTCCCCAATTTAAGTCTTTTACTAGACTCTTTTGCTATCCATTCGGGGCTAACTGTGAATTACGCCAAATCACATGCTCTGAATGTTTCCCTCCCCAATGAAACAGTTACCTCCCTTCAAAACTCCTTTCCTTTTAAATGGAGCTCTACTTCAATCAAATACTTCGGTATTAACCTAACAGCCAAGTTTGAGGACTTATATGCTAGCAACTTCCCTCATGCTTATCGAAAGCTAGAAGCTGACCTAAAATCCTGGGTACAATGTAATCTCTCCTGGATGGGCATAATCAATGCAATAAAAATGACCCTCTTACCACGGATCCTATACTTGTTTCGAGCTCTCCCAATTCCTATTAAGAAAAAACACCTAAGGTCTTTCCAAAGTAAAATCGTCAAATTTGTCTGGAGTAGCTCAGGTTACAGATTTCCCCAATGCACTCTATACCGCCACAGGTGGAGGAAGAAAGGTGGGTTGGGTCTCCCTAATCTATTCAAATACTACCAAGCAGCAAGGCTGGCACAACTCTCATGAGTATACTCGAGGTGGGAGTCTCCAGATTGGATCCAAATTGAGAGGCAGGCTGTCCCAAAATACACTTTAAATTTCCTGCTTTGGACCCTGCCGAAAAGGAGACCCCCTATATTGGCTCCTACCCTCTCTTGCTCATTTAAACTATGGGACTCACTATGTCCCCTCCCTGAATTAGTCTCGAACCTGACACCCCTAGCGCACATATTTAACAACCCAGACTTTCCACCAGGTCTAGACATCAAGGCGTTTAAATGGTGGCTGGATAAAGGGCTGTACCGTATAGGACATTATTTTATACCCTCAGGTCCCATCTCCATGGGACACTGCATAAGCAAACTAGACCTCCCAGCCTCTGAAAAGTTCAGATTCCATCAAATCTCCCACTATTTAAGGCATATCTGGAAGGAAAAGCCACTTCCCCCAAGCATTACAACCTATGAACTTTGGTGTGGCCAAACCATGGAGCAAAAAGGAGGCATTCTGGTAATCTATGCGGCCCTCACCTGTCCTTCGGTTAAGGCTCCCTATATGAGGAAATGGAAAGAAGATCTTCAGATATCATGGGATATTGACACATGGCATAGAGCCCTATCTGACTCATTCAAAGGGATTTTAAACACAGTCCTCATGGAGGCAAGCATCAAAGTTATCACTAGGTGGTATCTCACCCCCTCTAAACTGGCTCGTATATACCCATCGGCTGATCCACAGTGCTTTAGAGGTTGCGGTCTCTCGGGCTCGATGCCACACGTGTGGTGGGAATGCCAGAGGATAAGACCCTTCTGGAGGAAAATCTTTAATCTCATAGAGAAGTTGACCAAGAGGCAGATCCCCAGATCTCCTGAGGTGGCCCTACTCAATGCCCACATCCCAAACCTTTTCTTATCGAACAAGAAACTGGTAAAATTTGTCTTAATTGGAGCCAAACTTTCCGTAGCAAAAGCCTGGAAAAAACCAAAGGTCTCTTACGCAGCTGTAGTCAGAAAAATCTCCTGGATTATGTGCCAAGAGAAACTATCCAGCATTCTCACAGACACCGTTGAGAAGTTCGAGGAGGTTTGGGAGCCATGGGTGACTTTCATAGGTGTTCCCTGGACTGCAACAGCAGCATGTCCTCAGTTGGAGAGAATCTGACTTTTGACTAGGTGATTTTTCCTTTCCCTTTTCTTCCTTCCACTTTCACACTTCTCCTTCCTTCCCCTTCTATCCTTACTTATTCTTCCCTCACAGTACTTCAACACATCTCTGTCTCTTTTCTTTGAGTAAATTAATCTTTAACCTCAATGTTCTTGGCAGAAGAGTGAAGATATGGAATATGAACCATCTCCAGTATACTAGTGTAAAGGTTTTACTGTTTATATAGTTGGCGAGCCTCTAGCTTATATTTCTTTTTTTTTAAAAGAGGCGGATCTCCCCTTCTGACACAGCTTCTCCCCAGCCTGGGGTGTCCGGAGGTCGAGAGACCCAGCCTCCCCTCTACCACTCACCTCACCTTAGACTTGCCATTCCTGCCTAAGTATGCAGCTTTAGCCAATGGTGAAATCTCCAAGCGGTCCATTCTTTACAAATTAGCTTGTTTGTATACAATTTTTCTTTTTGCCATATGTTCTCCTTGTTTGTATTCACTTCAAAGTACTGCATTTCCTTTTGTCATGTCGGAATTTAAATAAAAATCTTTTGAAAGTAAAAATTAGCCTGATGGAGAGAGGCTGTGGAGGTGGTTAATTTGACCCCTAGGTAAGTCAGTGAACTGGATGCCCATGTGTAGGGATATTTGTTCTGAATGGTGGAGTGTTGTGTAGGAGAAAGCCCCAAGGGTAAAATGAGTGACTTAGAAACATTTATCTTATAGTAAGAAATATAGCTTAAAATTGTCTAGTATTTTTGCACTGAAGCCAGGGAAGAGGTGGGGTTGGTCAACATGAGGATGACATTATCCGCAAAAAGATTTACAGTTGTGCCCATAAGTTTACAAACCCTGACAGAATTTATGATTTCTTGTCCATTTTTCAGAGAATATGAATGATAACACAAACACTTTTCTTTCACTCATGGTTAGTGTTTGGCTGAAGCCATTTATTATCAATAAACTGTGTTTACTCTTTTTAAACCATATTGACAACAGAAACTACCCAAATGACCCTGATCAAAAGTTTACATACCCCAGTTCTTAATACCTTGTATTGCCCCCTTTAACATCAATGACAGCTTGAAGTCTTTTGTGGTATTTGTGGATTAGCCTCTTTTTCTTCTCAGATGGTAAAGCTGCCCATTCCTCTTGGCAAAAAGCCTCCAGTTCCTGGAAATTCTTGGGCTGTCTTGCATGAATTGCATGTTTGAGATCTCCCCAGAGTGGCTCAATGATATTGAGGTCAGGAGAATGAGATGGCCACTCCAGAACCTTCACTTTATTCTGCTGTAGCCAATCACAGGTTGACTTGGCCTTGTGTTTTGGATCATTGTCATGTTGGAATGTCCAAATACGTCCCATGCGTTGCTTCCTGACTGATGAATGCATATGTTCCTCCAGTATTTTTTGATAACATACTGCATTCATCTTGCCATCAATTTTGACCAAATTTCCTGTGGCTTTATAGCTCACACATCTCCAAAACTTCAGCGATCCACCTCCTTGTTTCACAGTAGGAATGGTGTACCTTTCATCATAGGCCTTGTTGACTCCTCTCCAAATGTAGCATTTATGGTTGTGGCCAAAAAGCTCAATTTTGGTCTCATCAATCCAAATGACTTTGTGCCAGAAGTTTTGAGGCTTGTCTCTGTGCTGTTTGGTGTATTGTAAGCAGGATACTTTGTGGCATTTGCGTAGTAATGGCTTTCTTCTGGCGACTCGACCATGTAGCCCATCTTTCTTCAAGTGCCTCCTTATTGTGCATCTTGAAACAGCCACACCACATGTTTTAAGAGAGTCCTGTATTTCACCTGAAGTTATTTGTGGATTTTTCTTTGCATCCCTAACAATTTTCCTGGCAGTTGTGACTGAAATTCTAGTTGGTCTACCTGACCGTGGTTCGGTTTCAACAGAACCCCTCATTTTACACTTCTTGATTAGAGTTTGAACACTGCTGATTGGCATTCTCAATTCCTTGGATATCTTTTTATATCCCTTTCCTGTTTTATACAGTTCAACTACCTTTTCAAACAGATCCTTTGACAATTCTTTTGCTTTCCCCATGACTAGAGTTGAGCGAACCTCTGGAAGTTTGGGTTCTGCTGGTCCGTCCGAACTTCGGGACAAAGTCCGGGTCCGGGTCCGGACGGAACCCGAACGATCGCACGGACAACGAACCCCATTGAAATCAATGGGGACCCGAACTTTTAGGCACAAAAATGGCTGTAACAAAGTCCTGGAAAGCCCTAGAGGGCTGCAAAAGGAAGTAAAATGGGGGTAAGGGTAGGGCAAGTGCCCTAAAAAAAAAATGGGGACAGGGAAATAACTTTAAATATTTTTAAAAAAATAAAAACATAAAAAAAGCAAAAATGGAGGTGAATGTGGATCATCTTCAAACTGTGTCTGAAAAGTATTAATTAACGGTAGAAGCCATATAACTGTTCTAAAATCAACTTCAAACTAGGGCAAGTGCCCTACAAATAAATGGGGATA
>BLSH010499691.1:301293-320559 GCA_018402905.1 Glandirana rugosa
CCATCATAGAATTGAGTCATTTACAGTCCTTTCCTGGCTAGAAACGGAAAGGCGCTACCACGCGCGCGGACACGCGCAAACGCGCGCGGGCACGAGCAAGCGCGCGCGGGCACGCGCGCGTGCGCGGCCTTTGCCGCGGACCGCCGAGATAAAGTCAGTCGTCTCGGGACGTCGACCACAACAGGCGAGATGTTGCAAGGGACTTGGACACTTTGGGGGCCACTGATGAAAGCACACTAAAGGACAAGGACACTGGGGCCGAACAAGGGAACCTAGACAACTATAGACGGACGTGGTTCAGGGAACGTTGTAGAGCGGACAACACCAGCTGCAGGGCTCTGCTGACTGAAATAGAGCCGCCAGGCGCCGTTTCCGGCGCGTGCGCGCGCACGGGCGCGCGCGAACGAGCACGGGCGCGCGCAAACGCGCACAGGCGCGCGCACCATCGCGGAAAGGCAAAGATCGGTCCTTTCCTGACATTTACTGAGTTAAGATACTACCTTGGACTTTGGATCAATAGTAGCGCCACATTTTTTACTCTGCCATTTTTTGGAAGTTCCATTAATCTATGAGAAATAGGTTGATTCGTGAGTACGAGTTATGACAAGGGGAAAAAACGTGTAGTCATGCTCCTCCTCGTGATGACATCTCAACACATCACATAAGCGGAAGGATGATAGCAGGGAGTTCAATGTGGATCTGTAGTGTTTGGGAAGTGAAGAGGCATCCATGAGAGGATCCGGGGTAATATTAAAGTCTCCACACCATATTGTTGATCACTTTTGCAGGGCACTTACTTTTTTGTGAAGTTTGCGAAGGTTGCGTGTTTGGTGAATGTTTGGTGCGTAAGTATTCACTATGGTGTATGTGGCATCCTCGATTGAGCAGAGGAGAATGAGGTATCACCCATCTGGGTCTGCAATGCATTCCTGGAGTTGAAAGTTAAGAGAGTTATTTATGCAATTAATACACCTTTCTTTTTCGTCGATACGTTGGCTGTAAATATATTGGTGATGTTTTTGTTAAGGCACACAGGTGATTTATCTGCTTGGATGTGAGTCTCTTGCCCACACATGATGTCACATTGGGTTTGCTTCACTAATTGCCAGAGTGATGCACGTTTTGCTGGGTGGTTCAACCCTTTGGCATTAATGGTCAGTATTTTGATAGTCATTCCATTTAGAAGTTGGTCAACTTGGTGTATTGGCGCTGTTAAGGGTCACTGATAATGCAGTTACTCCGAGATTTTCGTTCAGGGGATGAGGGAGTAGATATGTGTAGAGATGCTAACATAGGTCTGTACAGGTATTCAAAACTGGAACTGTAAGCAACTTATATCAAATAAAACTAAAAAGAATGATGAACCTTAAATGCGGTAACAGCAAATAAGTGAACAGAGGTAGGACCGAGGTCCAGGAGTACTTCCTGAATTAAGGCACAAACAATGACCAGGAAGATGCAGGGTAAATGGGGTATAGAGTTCCAAGGGCCGAGTGAGGTTACGTGCCGGAAAGGTTACTTGTGGTTGTTGTCATCCTGCAACGGGTTAGGTACGATAACGCATTTTATTAGTGCATTGAGGCAATGGTTGATCCTGTCTCCCCTCTTCCTTGCCATGTTCCACTGGAGAGGGAGGAGGGGTCTGGAATGATACCCTAGTGTTGTAGCAGGTGTAGGCCCTCCTGCATCAAGGTTACAGCATGTTTTGTTCCATTGTGGGTGTTCAGCATTTTAGCCGATGCGACCCATTGGTACAGAATGTGATGGTTGCGCAGGGCTTTAGTGATGGTATTATGCTGTCTGCATCTTAGTAGGGTATGGTGGGACAGGTCTGAAAAAAGTTGGAGTTGGTTATACGGGTCTGGGAGAGAGCCAAGAAATTTTGCTTTTTGCATAAGCTGTTCCTTAACATGATAAAAATGAATACGTAGTATTACATCCCTGGTTACTGCGTCGTGTAGGAATGGGGGTTTAGGAAGTCTGTGGACCTGATCAATGACCAATTCTATATTTTTCAAATCTGGTAACATAGTATTGACCATGCTGCAAACATAGAAGGGCAGGTCCAGCGGATGCACATTTTCTGGGACACCACAAATCTATATATTATTGCTGCGGGACCTGTCCTCAATATCCACAATTTTATCTTTAATCCATCTGGTCTCCTTCGTTTGGACTTCATCTGCATCTATCAATTCATTGACAGTATTGTAATGTCCCCCACTTTAGTTTCAATGTGTGATACTTTATCTTCCAGTACGGTGACAGTGTGACCAAATTTGTGCATGTGGGAGATCATGTCTGATTGGAGGGAGCTTCTAAGTGACATGAGCAGCTCCTTTAGAGTGTTGTCCATGACTAGCTGCCCCATTGTGGGATAGGAGGAAATGGGATCTGGCTGTGTGTTTGTGGGGTGCAGGGAGATGGATGGAAGGCTCACCTCTGGGTCTTCTGTGGCTGGGGAGTCCAGTCTCATGCATGCCTTTTGCTGGCAGATGGAGTCCCTGGAGGGGATGCTTGTAAGGTGGTGCTGGTATTGAGGTAGATCGTCGAGTCCTCCCCTTGGAGTGGAGTGCTGGAGAGGGAGAGCCACGCTGTGACTCATGGCTGGGTCTGTCTCAGCTCTATCTTGGCCGCACCGTGCAGTTGGCTGGTACATGAAGGTTGTTAGCTTTCGTGGATGATATTCCTCCTTCCTCTTAAGTGGCAACACTCTGGGGAGGAAGGCAGTGTTCCTGATGGCAATGGGGCACTGATTGGGTCGCAGAAAAAGCTGTCTGAAGCTGTGTAAGGTAATCCGGTGAGAGGAGCCTGCACTTCACACGTCCATCTTGCCCCCCCCCCCCCCTTAGCTGCCATTTTTAAGTGGATGTCAGCCTTTCTCTCCCCCCTTTTTCATGTCCCTTATCCACACTGTACCATTTTCTAGCCTACTACTTCAACCTATTCCTTAGTTTAGTTAAACTAAGATATGGTTGCTACACAGTACTTCATAGCATGTGGTTACTTACTGGAATGTTATTCTTATTACAACAGCTAGTACTCCATCTCCCAGTTCTTCCCCCTGAACTCCCCTCCCCAGCTGGGCTAACCCTAGGAATTTAAGGAGGCCTGCCCCCTGCCAATCCAGATTTGGGATCTGTCAGGGCTCCTTAGAACACCCCAGATGGCCTGACCTCCCCTCCCAGCTCTGTTTCCAGCACATGTTCCCCCAGGGCAGTGCCTAGCTAACTGTGCCATTTATTTGAAAACATCATATTATCCTAAAAAATGGTCATTGCTGATTTTGAACATTCGGCTCCCTTCAATGAGGTTCAGTTTTTGCAACTGAACTTCAGTATTATCAGGCGAATCAGGCTTGAACTGAACTCAAGTACATTTGGCTGATCCCTGCTTGTTGCTTCACAAGGGAAGGTACACGTTGGTGTCTGATGGGGCTATGGCAGTACAGAGAATGCAAATTGGTCAGTTTCTGTTAATGTCATTTGAAGGGATGGATGGCCAAAGCTGCTGTCTTTTGCCTTCATTCATTTTTGTATGCACTAGTATCAATTTTGGTAATTTTTTTTTTAATAAATATAAATCTGGTATTAAAATACAATAAATATACTAGAATAAGTCTTTTACACATTGGCAAATTAAATACAATATTCAAAATATGAAATGTAAGTAGTAATGTGAGTCATATTTTAAAAATATGAAGCAAAGATTCTCAATAGGAATGATCAAAATTAAGAATTTTCAATTTCCATGAAATTTCTACAAAAATTGGTACATTTCTTCAAACCTTTGCCATTTTGTGAAAGCATTGGAGATAAAGGGGGCATTGAAATTAAAGTGGTTGTAACCCTAAAAAAAGAGATCCTGTTCCCTTATAGTAAATGAAATTGCACAGTGATTGTGCTGTCTAATCTGTCCCTCTCTAAGCTGTAAAAAAACTGGTTAATCCTGCCTATTCCTGTGTCTTTCTGTGTGCGCTGACCATGGTAATTATGGCTGCTGATCCATGATTACCGTGGTCAGTTTACATGACTCTATCATCCTGCTGCTCTCCTCTTTCCCCCTCTCCCCCTTCCTCCCTGCCTGTTAGCTCCTGTGTGTGTGAGCTGTCTCCCCCCCTCTCCTGCCAATAATAGTAGCTGGAAGTAAAGGTAAAGAAATATTACTGCCAGCTCCTCTGTTCTATCAATATATCCTACTGCAAAGGTTTTTTTTATAAAACAATGCCTGTAAATACCTTATCTCTTATCTTTTATGGCTGGTTATATGACCTTCAGCCGATCTCCGTCCCATCTAAGGGCTTCAGTAGGAGGGGCTGAAAGGCCTGCACAGCAGTCCCGTGACCTCCCTGGCTGATGTCAGAGGGGGATCTTGGCCCCTCCCACTGTAGTTCTTAGATCAGAGGAGGACAATGGCTGGAGATCACATGACTAGCCATAAAAGATACGAGATAAGGTATTTACAGGCATCATTTTTATAAAAACATTTACACAGTGCAGGGTAGATTGATAGAACAGAGGGGCTGGCATATATTTTTCTTAATCTTTACAACCATTTTATGTAGCTTTGGGGGTTTTTAAGGTGCAGTGGGATTAAAATGGCTTCTGAGGAATTTGGAAAAAACACAAAACACAGCGCCAAAAGATGATTGGTGGGAACTAGAATGTAAAGGGATAAGAAACTGCGAGTCGCAGCGTCTCTTATTTTTGAAAGGCCAAAAAAAAAAAAGCAAATATAAGGAAAAAGGGAAAGCAGCGCTGATTTAAAACCTATATGTCACCCCTCCAAATGAGTGTCTATCCCTAGGCTAAAACCTAAAACAGCAAAGCAATATAGTGAGAACCTAAAGTGCAATTAGTGCTTACAATATAGATCAATCAATAATGTGTACACTAATGAAAATTATAAAAAAAAAAATTATAAATATAAGTCCATAGTGATCCAAAAAAATGTAAAAAGAAAAAAATATATAATATGTGACGATCAAACAAAATTTATATAAAAATATTATTTAAAGTTCATCAAAAAATTAATGAAAAAAACACCCAATGTGATCATCCACCAGCTGTACTAGATAAACTGACCAGATGGAATGGCTGGTAAGATTATAAACCAGCAGTTGCGCTTTTAAGCAATAAATGCTTGAATCCAATAAAGATATTAGAACTGCACGCTGTCCTCCCCAGATCTCATATCTCGACCACCATATACATTACTATGGAAGAAGGAGGTCCAATAGTGTGATCATGTTTTTAAAATTTTATTTAAAATTTTATTTAAAACACTAAAAAGTTGTTACACTCACATTTTAAAAGTGTCAGACCTGATACTAGTGATTGGTAGCATCTGTGTGTTCCAACTCGTCTCCAGCTGCCAAGTTCAAGCGCGAGCCGCGAGTGCGATCATGGATAATGTGTTGGCATCAGTGTCCTTACCCTGCCCTACGCACATTTCGGCATCTCCGAAGCTAAAAAAATGGATCCTCATTATTTTACATTTTACATTTTTTTTTTTTTTCGAAGAAAGCAAAACAGTGAACAAAAAGTAAGTCCGGAAATTTAAAGCAACAGTGTACAAAACAATCAAATACAGAAATAAGGAGAAAAAGCACAAATACAGAAAACAATATATAAAATAAACTAAACTACCCTATATACATAAAACCCCTACCCTCTAAATAGAAAGAAAAAAATCTTCTTGAGCACAATTTTGAGATTTCATTTTATTGGTATTCTCCTCCAAGCAAAATTGGTAATTTGGCCACAAAATCAATTTTGCTAAAGTCACGCCTTTTGTTTCTAGTTACAATAATAATTGACCTTTTTTGGGCCTTTTTAAAATACACTATAGATTTCCTTTAAAATATAAGTAGGGGTTTCATGAAAAAAAATATATACTCACCTAGGCGGATGCAGCATCGGTCAGAAGCTGCATCTGTCCCCTGCTGCCTCAAAGACCGCTGATCGCTCAGTTCTCAGTCTTCAGCCTTCAGGGAGCTGGTGACTGTCAGTCATTGGTCCTGTGCTGTGGCCCTGGACTGTGGAGGCATGGGAGAGGCTGTCTCAGGCATTCAGGTGCTCAATGAGAGGCTGACCCAGCTGCCAGTCCAGGCTTCTGGGCAAATCCTGACAATATGATTGGGATGTTTTCAGAGCCTGGACTGACTCTGTGATGTCATCTGACAGCAGGATTTAGCCCGTTGTCAGCTGAAAAGGGGTCACAGGAGTGCAAAAGGAACTGGACTCCTGTGATCCATAGGAAAAGTATAGCCAAAAATAGCTTTGGCTATACTTCTCCTTTAATAAAACAAAGAATCCCACATTCAATTTTGTAAGAACACTGTTGTGAATTCACTATCTGCTATGGATTCCCTTAGCTTTGCAACACAAAGCCTATCATTGTGTCTCACTAATTTATATAATAAGTAACATTTTATTCAAGGACATTGACAGAGCACTGCAAATATTTATGAAAGATTTCTTCGGCTTCTGTAATCTTTCATTTACCTTTCCCACAACAGTATCTGATAGTTTTAATTAAATAGCTTCTCATTATCACTAGTAGAAGCTAATAAAACTACATTTCATATTTTTCTTTAACCACCTCCTTACTGAGTCATTGTAAAATTACGTCGGCAGGTACCCTCTGTCGATCCGGGCGGGCATCATATGACGTCCGCCGCTTCTTGCCGCTACTGCAGGTCCAATCACAGCCAATCACTATGGAGATCCATGTGCACGCCGCTCGTGCACGCTCCCGGGGGGTGCGCAGGGCGGCGATTGGGGTTGAGGCTTGTCCCTCGGACAAAGCCCAGCTCCGATTAAGGTAAAGAGCCAATGAAGTTGGCTCTTTACCACGTGACCGGCTAGGCCCAATCACAGCCGGTCACATGATGTAAACAAACCGCGGTAACAAGCTGTTACTGGGTTCTCCATCTCACACACAGATTGTGTGTGAGAAGGAAATTGCGGTAACAGCTTGTTACCGCTTAGTGTACACACCAAGCACACTGATCCCCCCCCAGTAATAATGAGTACCTGTCACCATCCCATCAAAGTACCTGTCACCACCCCATCAAAGTACCTGTCACAGCCCATCAGAGTACCTGTAACCTGCATCAAAAGTACCCGAGTACCTATCAACTGCCCATCAAAGTACCCAAGTACCTGTCACCAACCCATCAGAGTACCTGAGTACCGGTCACCAGCCCATCTGAGTACCCAAGTACCTGTCACCAGCTCATCTGAGTACCTGAGTACCTGTCACCAACCCATCAGAGTACCCGAGTACCTGTCACCAGCCCATCAGAGTACCCGAGTAACTGTCACCAACCCATCAAAATACACCAACTGTCACCAACCCATCAGAGTACCAAAGTACCTGTCACCTGCCCATCAGAGTACCCGAGTACCTGTCACCAGACCATCAGCGTACCTGAGTACCTGTCACCTGCCCATCTGAGAACCCGAGTACCCGTCACCAGCCCATCAGAGTACCTGAGTACCTGTCACCAGCCCATCAGAGTACCCAAGTACCTGTCACCTGCCCATCAGAGTACCTGAGTACCTGTCACCAGCCCACCAGAGTACCTGTCATCTGCCCATCAGAGTACCCGAGTACCTGTCACCAGACATCAGCGTACCCGAGTACCTATCCCCAGACCATCAGCGTACCTGAGTACCTGTCACCTGTCCATCTGAGTACCCAAGTTCCTGTCACCAGCCCATCAGCATACTCGAGTACCTGTCACCTGCCCATCTGAGTACCTGAGTACCTGTCACCAGCCCTTCAGAGTACCCGACACCAGCCCATCAGAGTACCCGAGTACCTGTCACCGGCCCATCAGAGTACCCCAGTACCTGTCACCTGCCCAGCAGATTACCTGAGTACCTGTCACCAACCCATCAGAATACCTGAGTGCCTATCTGCAGCCCATGCCTCATAGAATATACCTTGGTGTTTGCTTTCCAAAATGGGGTCATTTTGTGGGTAATTCCACTGTCCTGGTGCTCCAGGGCCTTCAAAAGTGTGATAGGTATGAATTAAATTTTATGTGTAATTTATACTCCTAGAACGCCTGACGGTACTCTCTGCATGTTAAGCCTCTCTATGTGGCCAGGCTGTGAAAAAGTCTCACACATGTGGTATTGCCATACTCAGGACGAGTAGCAGAATATATTTTGGGGGTTAATTTTTGCTATGTACATGCTATGTGTTAGAAATATCTTATAAATTGACCACTTTGTGTAAAAATAAAAGCGTTTTCATTTTCTTTCCATGTTTTTTGAATACTTGTGGAAAAAAGTTAACTATTCAAAAGACTCATATTGTCTCATAGAATATACGTTGGGGTGTTTTCTTTCCAAAATGGGGTCATTTTGTGGGTAATTCCATTATCCTGGTGCTCCAGGGCCTACAAAAGTGTAATAGGTCGTTAGGAAATTAGATGTGAAATTTCTGCTCCTAGAATGCCTGACAGTGCTCCCTGCATGTTGGACCTCTCTATGTGGGCCAGGCTGTGAAAAAGTCTCACACATGTGGCATTGCCATACTTGGGGCGAATAGCAGAATGTATTTTGGGGTGTAATTAGAAGTATCCATATGCTGTGTGTGAGAAATAACTTGTTGTTATGACAATTTTGTGCAAAAAAAAAAAATAATTTCTTAATTTTCCCAAGAATTGTGGGAAAAAATACAACTTCAAAAAACTTGCCATGCCTTATACTAAATACCTTGGAATGTCTACTTTTCAAAAAGGGGTCATTTGGGGGGTATTTGTACTTTCCTAACATTTCAGGGCCTCAAGAAATGAGTGCATCAGATGTGATCAATTTTCGATGATTGGCACCATAGCTTTTAGACTCTATAACTTTCACACAGACCAAATAATATACACTTATTTGGGTTATTTTTACCAAAGATATGTAGCAGTATAGGTTTTGGCCCAAATTTATGAACAAAAATGACTTACTTGCAAAATGTTATCATAGAAACTAAAAAAAAGTGTTTTTTTTACAAAGTTTTCACTCTTTTTTCACTTATGTCGCAAAAAATAAAAAACCCAGAGGTAATTAAATATCACCAAAAGAAAGCTCTATTTGTGTGAAAAAAATGATAACAATTGTGTTTGGGTACAGTGTAGCATGACTGAGTAATTGGCATTCAAATTGTAAGCACTGAATGCTGAAAATTGGCCTGGGCAGGAAGGGGGTATAAATGTTCTGTATTAAAGTGGTTAATTGTCTTTCAGAAGCTACAATAATTCTGGACTGGGGGTTGGTTTGGAGCACACTATACCACCTTCACATTATTATTTTTTGACAGACTATGTTTAATTAGTGTTCACTTTTTAAAAACAAACTGCATGTATATAAGTACTGGAATAATTACTTAAAGCAAGTATGGTCATTCTACATTTGAGAATATTAAATAGACAAGTGACACTGTATAAAACTGCTCCACTTTTTCTGAACCAAAGAAACATTTAGTATTTATTAATCATAGTTTTAAGTTAATAAAATGGATCATGGAAGTGCATGGGATTAATTACTAAGAAAAATCATTATTAATTATTTTCTCAACTTGCTTGCAAACATATGTAATGCTGCCATCCCCCAGGGTCATGTGAGATGGCTTTCTAGTGGTCTAGTGGGTATATGCGTATAATGTCTCAATCCAGGTACCTCAATGCAGCTGCTGGACACTCTCATATGGGGGTTGTTTAGCTCAGTGGTAGTGGTGGTGTGGTTTTAAAGCTTGTCAGCCAACTTTTATTTAAAACTAAAATTATAGTTCACAAGCAGTTGCCCACACAGGAGAATTTTCAGCAGCAAAATAGGTAACAAAAAATACCAAGCCACCTAGATCTCTTTTTGGCCACACGCTGCTCTTTTTCACCGGTCCCTCTCAGTCTCTGAGACTTACATATTTCCTCAGTTCCTTGGACTCGCCTAGTTGTCCCAGGTCTCTCAGTATCCCAGACTCTCTCTCAGTTTCCAGCCTAGCGTAACTCCCTCAACTCTCTCAGCCTGATGGACATGGAATCTCTCCAACATAGATTACTGTTTCATGGGTAGATCACCTCTGTCTCCTAACAGGAACACACACCTGTCTTCAGACTAGGCCACGCCACCCTTCTGGCTGGAGTTATGCCCAAGCCTTCATTATAAGGGCTCTGTGCACCTGTACTTACAGGCTGCTGGGCTCCTCCTGCAAGACCTGCACTCTCTTCCCTCCCAAGACACTTCAAAATTCCCAAGCTGCGGAATCCAATCCCAGAAAACCAAAATCATGAGAGAGAGCAGTAAAAACAGTTTTCTCAACTCGTAATTGATACTCATAATCTGCATATGGACAAACCCTGTGTTGTTTTTACAACCCTTTTAACAGTGGCAGGGCCTCGTCCTGTCAATGCACATCTTTTCTCAGGGCTGGATTGGTCACTAGTAGTTCTTTTAGTTTTATTTGCCATGCACTCATGGGAGAGAGAGCAAGTAGACAGGGTACTGTGAAAAATAAAGCAGGAGCTTTTCTGTACGGCAGTCTGTATAATTTCACACAGGTAAAATTATTGGATTTGTAAGTAAATAGCGCTCAAAGGCAAGACATGCTCCCTAGAACAGGGGTAGGGAACCTGCGGCTCTCCAGCTGTTGTAGAACTACATTTCCCATCATGCTTCTGTGAGTAATTGTATCCATTAGCCTTGCAATGCCTCATGGGAAATGTAGTTCTACAACAGCCGGAGAGCCGCAGGTTCCCTACCCCTGCCCTAGAACCATGTTTCATGTGTCTGCTTGGTTATTCTAACTGTAACTGTAAGTCAGCCAACAGGTTCTTTTGTCTGCTTTGTCCTGTGGCCAGTTCAATTTCTCTTAATCACAATGAATCTCTGTTAGTGTTCAAATGGTTGCATCAGCACAGCTTCCTATGGACAGATTCCAAACAGCAACTTACTTTAAACAAGATCCAGAGGAGAAAAAAACAGATCCGTCTGGGCATGGGCCTATGGAAAAAAGAACACTTTCGAACACAGCTCCAGCTTGGGCAAACGTGTTACCTTCTCTCTATCGATGGTGTTATTCATACTCTTGCACTTATTTATGGCACACAAAAGGGGGTTGGGGGTTTTTTTTTGGCTTCTAGTTATACTTTTACTTGCAGCTCTTTACTATTATGTTGCCCTAGCGTATTCGTTGTTTTTTTTATATATATCATGTTTTATACATGTTTTTACCATCTTCACTGGTGGCCATTTTGTGAGACCTATGGGTATGTACAGTAGCCACATCTGCATCACAGCTTCAAACTCCCTCCGCTTGTCATTTAAAATCTGTTAGGGTGCTGGCTCCTATAGCCCACCTCGTCTTCCACTGAAGTGTAAAAAAATGTTGAGAGTAGCACTCCATCTTAAAGCCTGCATATTGTTTTACTGCATAAAGGCATTCTGGCTCCACTGAACATACCATACTCACCAGATATGTTTCATCATCTGTGGGACCCATGTTAACAGCCTTTGGGCTTGAGTCAATGGGCAAATGCAGCTTGCCTTTGACATCATCTTGAGACACTTCATTGATAATTCAGAATGCATTGACAGGTGTACTTTACATGCAGATGACCACCTTCTGACCTGAATTTCACCTGCTTGAAATAGTTTTCCATTCTCATAGACTTGTTTGCCAAGAGAAGTAGACCTTCGTCGCAGGCCTGTAAAGATTTGGGGTAAGCAGCAGCTAGGTGCAAGACACACAGACACCTTACTTTAAGAGAGAATACTTTTGAAGGTCTTACAGCCTATTGTTTGTTTATTGTTTGAATGGATGTAAAAAATGACATGAGAATGTTTGCTAAATTGTTAAGGAAAGCTGTTATTAAATGTGAAGATTATAAAATAAATATATTAAATAAAAAGTTAAATACATTTCAATATATGTGGTCTGATCAATGATAAGGTCTACATGTTCTTATGTTCGAAAATCTGTGTGAGATTACATTCATACTCCAATCATGGGAATAAATGAAACTGCAGAATAACTAGCAAGATTACTTATGACTTTAACTTTCCTATTCACACATGAAAGCATTCTATAGGAAATGTTCTACACTTTATGGGCCATGTGAGTAATGAATCTTATTATCTCCTCTTACTTAATGGATAATTTATTTCTCTTTCAGCACATGCATTCAGATTGGAAAGTTGTAAAAGATCTTTGACCATGAAATTGTCACGGTTGGAAATGTAAGATTTACTTATGACCTCAAGTCCATTTTTTTGTAATGAAAATTGGGCTATAAAATGCAAAATCATTAGACCTAGATGAAAACTAGTATACAATAGTTGTTTTATTAATCCAGGGGATTTGTGCCTGGATCATATAAATTAATGTTAATAAAAAGTGCTTAAAAAATCTATAGCTACTATATATGCAATACACTTTGTATGAAAAAAATCACAAATGCAGTAACCTATAGAAAACAATCAAAATCCACTTAGCTAACGTGAGGTCAACAGAAGTTGGGTTTTGAGTGATTGCTATCTTTCTCTGTGGGCATCTTTCTCTGTCTCAACATCACCTACCTGGCTGGTTTCGATCCCTCCTGATCTTGCCATCTAATCCTGACATTTTTCCTTCATCTACTTGGTAGGAGTGACAGCTGAAACAGTAGAATCACTGATTCGTCACTTTTTGATTCACCTTAATTATTGCTTGTTGATATGTCTGATCTTCAGAGAATCACACAACTTAGAGATCAAAGAAATTGTGCTTTTTTTAGACTGTTCTTCCCTCGTATTGATTCTGATTGTACTCTGTCTGTCCCTAACCAAACTATGATCCTCCCTCAGAATTTTATGCTGCATTTGTTTGCATATCCATCTCTCGCCTATCACAATGGCATCATACCCATATCTAAATTCAGTATTTGTACTGTTAACATGCGGTCACACCCCTTTAGCACATTATAGTTCAATTATATGTACAAGCTATTGGGACCTGAGCACAGGTATATCTTTTCTCTGTTGTATGCAGGTCAGTTGTCACACCTTGACCGGGATTTGATCCTGGGACCTGGTGTTCTTGGGCCTACTGTCTGAGCCACTGGGAAACTCCTATCTGTGTAGAGCCCTGATTATCTTCTACATCATGGTAATGGACTCTGGTTCCACCCAGTGGTCAGCTGTAGGCAATTACCTGATCTAGTACCTATAAAATCACCACCTGTCTCTACTTTAGTATAAAGTTCACTTCCTCTTAGATGGTTTTTCATATTGTTTTCTAGTTGTTGGCTTCTGTTTGTTCCCTACTATGCTTTTTGGACTACTCCTTTGGATCACGGCAACCTTTGTTGCCAAACCTGCCTGTCCCTGACGCTGCCTTTTGGAATACCCCTCGGATCCCTGCCTTGGTTTGCTGACTCATTATTGGATTGTCCTTCCTTCTGCCTGGCTCCTGTCTTCGCCCTCTACTAACTGTGAGTTACTTGTTTTGTTGTTCCCTGATTAAGCCTGTTTGCACTCTCTGTTGTGGTCCCGGAATTCTGAGTGCAGGTTCGCAACCGTCCCTCCACCTGATACTAGGATGAGAAGACTACCAGTCAGGAAACTGGAGTGACGGTTGGGGCCCCTGGCAGACCTAACATCAGTGACCAGACCTGAAACATGTAGCTTTCCCCCATCTTGTATCTTTATGCCCCAAGCTGGCATGGTGTCCACCGTAGCATTTGCAGTGGCAAGGCAGTGTAGGAGTAGCCAGAAGAGGGATTACTTTGACAAAGTTGGTCAGCTTAAACATGTATTGCAATATATGTGAACTAAATATCCCTGTCTTTCATTGCATAGTTTGCTGGGAAGGGGGTAGCAGTGTGCAGAGGGTCCATTCAGTATTTGTGGCTGATATAGCATGCACTGGCTGTCATCTCTCCTGTTCTTCATAATCATGCAATCCATTGTCATCTGTCATTGATTGCCAGTCATGTATCTCATTGTCGCTCCACTGCTACCCCTGTCATAACTCTATACCTCTCCCCAGTCCCCACCTCATACACAATGGAGGGTCCCTTTTATTTTTATTTATATATATATATATATACATTTTTAATTAATTCATTCATTTATTTAAATGTATGCACAGGAAGATGGATGCTTAAGCTAGGATCTTGTCAGCAAGGGGAGAGAACCAGAGCGAATAGTGTCCACATCCAACCTCAATCCACAGCCATCCTCACCCCAGGCATAGCGGACACTCCAGCCGACTATGTCCCACAAAAGGATTAATGAAGAGATGCCCAGCAAGCTGACATCTTTCTTCTTTAAACTGGCAGTTCAGGTCAGTGAATCCGAAGATGGTACTGACCCAGCCGTGACCCGCAAGGCATACACGGATCTCCCTGATGAGCTCCCAGGGGAGACATTGCAGCAGCCTCTCCCTGTATCCCCAACATGCCTCACAGAAAGGAATCCCCTTACAGACAGCCCTGCTTAAGCCCCCATGCAGATTGATGCTCCGCCGTGGCTGAAGCCACAAATAGAGGCCCAGGCTTTCAACCCCCTGCAGTCCAACCAGGCCCTACACTGCTCCATGGCGTCCTTCCCTAATACAGGCCAGCCTGTCATGGACACTACTGTTATGTACCAGGTTTGGAGCCTGACGGCAAGGGATGGCCTCTCCTATGACCCCGGTTTGAGGGACCGCTGGGTTTGAGACAGCGGCCACAAGAGCATGGTGAGGTATGAGTGCCTGTGATAGTCCAATGATGTTCACCTGCAGGTGGTCCGCGGGATCACTGGAGTTAGAGCTGACCTGCGGGTGGGAAGCTACTGAGCTTGAAGCCACTGAGGTCTGGATAGCAACAGGCACTGGAGCGGAGTCAGGTGAAGGTAGGTTCGGCAACAAGCTGGCGGTGCGGTACAAGAGGAGCAGGCAGGTGGGTAGTCAGGTCCAGGCAGGGTCATCAACAGGCGGGCAGTGAGGTTTCAGAGGGTCAGGCAGGAACGTGGTCGTAGACAAGCCGGGATCGGGTACAGGCAGACAGCAGGAGGGTCGTAGACAGGCCGGGTCGGTAACGGGTTCAGAACAGGTTATCAAGTTGCAGGTTAGTACAGGTAACGCTGTAGATCAGACAGCACTTGCTGCAAGGTGTGTCATATTGAAATGAAGCCATCTGGCGCCGTGTCCGGCGCACGTGAGCACACGGGAACGTGCAAATAGCGCTAAAAAGTCCATTTAAGGCAGGATATCTCCTAACATTGCCCCCCCAAGGGGCAGCCTCCGGATGCCCAATTGTCTCCTCTTAAATGGATGGCTTTGAAGTAACTCTTTTATCAGGTCCGTAGAGTGTAGATTTTGTTCAGGCTCCCAAGAGTTTTCCTCTGGTCCAAAGCCTTTCAACTTAATTAGATACTGTGTTTGACCCCTCCTTTTCCTGCAGTCCAGTATAGCTTCCACCTCAAACTCCTCTTCCCCGTCAACCATTACAGGTTCAGGTGGTCTAGTCTGGCGATTGGGAAAGGAGTCCGGCACTGCTGGCTTTAATAAGGAAACATGGAACACTGGATGGACTTTTAGGCTTGCAGTTAGCGAAAGTTCATAAGAAACCTCATTAATCTTTCTCTTTACTGGGAATGGTCCCATGTATATAGGTCACAGCTTACTTGATGGGCATGCCAGCTTTAGGTTGGTGGCAAACTCAGCTCTCCTTTCCTCCTTTTGTCAAACACTCTTTTACTATCCTGCTGCGCCTTGCTCATTGTGTCCTGCAGCAGCCTGTTGTTGCGGTTGAAAAAGTCCAGTGTTTCGAGCGGCAGGTACTGAGGATTAGGGGACTAAGTCAGGCAGGAAGGTAGGGTGGTAGCCCAGGTTAGCGAAGAAAGGCCTTTGCTTGGTGGTTGAATGGCAGGCATTATTGTAGGCAAATTCTGCCATCAGTAGGAGGGACACCCAGTCATCCTGGACAAATGAGGAGAAGCAGCGCAGGTACTGCTCCAGGGTTTGGTTCGTCCGATCCGTCTGCCCGTTGGACTGGGGATGGTAAGCAGATGATAATGAAAGTCTGATGTTGAGAATGTCACACAGTGCTTTCCAGAACTTCGAGGTGAATTGCACCCCTCGGTCAGAAACAACATCAATAGGCACACCGTGGAGCCGGACAATCTCCTTAATGAATACCCTGGTAGTTTCTGAAGCAGAGGGTGTACCTTTTAGGGGCACAAAATGGGCCATCTTTGTTAGTCGGTCAACCACCATAAAGTTGGCTGTACAACCTTCGGAGAGGGGAAGTTCCACTATAAAGTCCATGGAGATTCTGGCCCATGGCCTCTCTGGTACTGGTAATGGTCAGCGCAACCCCCAGGCCTTCCTCCAGGGGACCTTGTTTCGGGTGCAGATAGGGCAAGACCTGACATAACCCTTGCAGTCTTTTTCTAGGTCGGGCCACCAGAAAGTGCGCTGCAGCAGCCCTATGGTCTTGTGAACTCCAAAATGACCTGCTAAGGGGTGGTCATGGCAGAGGCCAAGAACAGTAATCCGGATCTCCTCAGGGACAAAGATTTGATTCCCTTTCCACAGAAGGTGATTTCTGGCATGCAGAGTACTCTTGATGGAGTTAGACACCCTTGCGGGGGCCTGCTTTAACTGAGGTAGGAGATCTGTGAGGAGCAACAGAAAGTTCCCGGCTGGCTGGATGGTATCCGGTGCGGTTGATTCCCTAGTATCCTCATACATGCGCGATAGCGTGTCAGGTTTAGTGTTTTTTGATCCCGGACGGTAAGTAATGTGGAAGGTGAACCTTGAGAAAAACAATGCCCACCAGGCCTGATGGGGTCTGAGGTGTTTGGCTGATTTGAGATACTCGAGGTTCTTATGGTCCGTGTATATTAGTATTGGGTGGGCCACAACGTCCAGTAGTTATCTCCATTCTTCTAGGGCGGCCTTTATGGCCAGGAGCTCCCAGTCACCTACATCATAATTCCTTTCTGCTGGGGCCAACTTCCTTGAGAAAAAGGCCACCGGATGGACAGAGCTCTTGAGACCCGAACGTTGGGAAAGGACCGCTCCAACAGCGTTCTCCGAGGCATCCACTTCCAGGATGTAGGGAAGAGTGGGGTCCGGATGACGCAGGACTGGGGCAGATGTAAAGAGTCCCTTGAGCGTCTCAAAGGCGGCTTTGGCTTCCGGAGACCAGGAGAACCGAATCCCCTGTTTAGTGAGCTGAGTGATGGGGGAGATAATGCCCGAGAAGTTAAACTTGCGGTGGAAATTAGAGAACTCAACAAACCGCTGAACCCCCTTCTTATCGGTGGGTGCCGGTCAGGACAGAATTGCAGAAACCTTTTTGGGGATCCATTTCGATACCACTTGGGGAGATGATCAGTCCAAGGAATTGGATGCTTTGGAGCTCAAATTTGCATTTTTCTGCTTTAGCATAGAGCTTATGCTGGCGGAGGCGATAGACAACTTCTTTGACATGCTTCCGGTGGGCCTGGGATGGTGAAAATATGAGGATGTCATCCAGGTAAGCAATCATGAAGACATCCAGGAGGTCCCTGAGGATGTCGTTTATGAAGAACTGAAAGGTCGGCGGGGCGTTGCACAACCCGAAGGGCATAACCAAATACTCAAAATGGCCGAATCGAGTGCGGAACGCTGTCTTCCATTCATCCCCTTCCCTTATGCGAATCAGGTTGTAAGCTCCCCATTAGTCCAGCTTGGTGAAGATTGTGGCAGAACGTAGCCACTGAAACAGTTCTGGCACCAAGGGAAGGGGATAGCGGTTCTTCACAGTGATTTTATTCAGGTCCCGGTAATCAATACAGGGTCTGAGTGAGTGATCCTTCTTCTCCACAAAGAAGATCCCCGCACCGGCTAGGGACGTGGAAGGGCGGATGAATCCCTTTTGCAAATTTTCATCTATGTATTCCTTCAGGGCCCCTAATTCCTTCTCGGACAATGGGAAGATCTGTCCGAAAGGAATTTCTGCTCCGGGAAGGAGCTCAATTGGACAGTCATAGGAGCGATGCGGGGGGAGCATGTCTGCTCCTTGCTTACTGAACACATCTAAGTACTTGTGATAAGCTTTGGGCACCATCTGACTGGGCCCCTGGTCAGAGTCCAAGCACATTAAGGTTGAGGAAGGCCGGGCAGGGCGAGGTAGGCAGTGTTCCTGACAGTAGGTGGACTGGAACTGGAGTAGTCCGGAGGTCCAGCTGATGTGGGGGTCATGGGCCTGGAGCCAGGCCTAAGATGATCGGGAACAGTAGTGAGGTGATGGCGTCCAACCGGAGGAACTCACCGTGATCAGCGAGGGTGGAGGCCAACAGAGGAGGCGTCTCCTGGGTCCCCAGTTCAGATTTTACACGAGACCCATCGGCCAAGAGCACTGACAGACTCTGTTTCTTGGCTTGGAGGGGGATTCCGTGTTTGGCTGCAAAGTCCAGATCAATAAAACAGCTACACGCCCCTGAGTCCACAATGGTCGTGGCAGAGGCAACTCTTCCAGGTAGCTGAATGGAGATGGGGACAGCAAGATGGGTGAGTCCAACCGGCAGGGATGTCTGCTCCATGGAGGAGCCCAAGAGTCCCTTTCGGTGTTTGGTTGGGCACTCATTTACATAATGGCCAGCCTCCCCACAGTAGAGGCAAAGGTTGGCTTGGAGCCGGCGGGAGCGCTCTTCCGGGGCATCGGAAGCTGGGAAGCAGGCCAAAGCTGGACTGACTTCTCCTGCCGGCTTCCCGCAGGCGGCGGTCAATCTGGATAGACCGCTGGATGAGATCCTCCAAGGCACTCGGGACCCCCACCTGGGCTAATTCATCCTTTAGACCAGGGTTTCTAAACCCGTGGTATGCATACCCCTGAGGGGTACGCACACTACGGGCAGGGGGTACGCCGCACAGAGCTGAGTGAGATTTCTCACTCTCACTTCTGCTGTGGCTGCCTCCTTTCACAATTGAGATCGCCGCGGCCACCCAGAGAGTGACAGTCCCTGGGCGGCTTAGCGGCGTGTGTGTGTGAGAGGAGGAGGGGGTGGGATTTCGCAACCCGCACCTGGATGACTCCATCCCGAGGAAGGCGGGGGGGTCCTGGAGGCAGGGCTCGGCTGCCCGGAGAGTGACAGTCTGAGGAAACAACTTTTCGGGCGGCTGCACACTGCATTTTCCGCTCGCTGCCCAGGTGGATGGGGGGAGATTTCCTGAGGGGGGTCTGTACTAAAGGAGGGGGGATTTCCTGAGTGGGGGTCTGTACTAAAGGAGGGGGGGTTTCCTGAGGGGGGG